>NDGN011452430.1:0-16382 GCA_002564285.1 Tympanoctomys barrerae
TAAAAATAAATCAATGGAAAAAAAAACTCCCATGAATTAGACATTGCCAAATAAGACTGACTGTGTAGCTATAACTAGTACAACTAAAACAACAAAAAATATAAATAAATATTATGTGCACCCAAACTGAATGAGATTATTTAGAATAGGAGTCCACTGAGTTTTTTTGATTAATGTATTTATATAAGTACCACGCGCTAACCGATTGCGCCAGTGGAGCTTCTTGATTAATGTATTTATGAGTCACAATCACACACCTATAGTTCAATCCACTGGTTTTGAACTAGGGGTAATCTTGTCTCGGGGGATTTATGGAAATATCTGCAGATATTTTGGTTTCTTTACCCAGAAAAGTCATAGGAAAGCTATAAACATCCTAAAATGAACAAAAAAGCATTTCTATAGTTCAGATATCTAGTTCAAAATATAAATAATATTAATGTTAGGAAACCCTAGTTTAAACAGAAAAATAGAGAAAGTAAAAAATGTTGAAGTGAATAAATAGTATCATAGATACACATATATTTATCTTACTTCTTTATTGCCATAAGAATATGCTTCCTCCATTTTTTCTCTGTGAAATATTTTATATTCTATATAGAATATTTCTATATTGAAAAATAGATATGTTTTATACATTTTTGCTAAATTAATAAACACTTCTATTTCTTCAAGGGATTTTGTTTTTCCTTTCTCTAATAAAGAAGCAATTAAGGATTATTACAGGTAGCTCTACTTAAATGGGAGGTATTTTTAAATTCCTATAATATAGGCATCAAAATAAAATGAAAGCACTATGTAATGTATTTGCTTTAGTATGCAATGTACAATTTTTTTTATTCTATTTATAAAAATAGTTTTAAATTGTGCTTTTCTTACTCAACATTGTATCTGGAGAAAGCCTCCTCAAAGTGTCATTTCTCTATTGAACAAATTCTGTCCCATGAATAGATCATATTTCATTTAATAAATGTTGTAAGCTAGATATTTGCTTTATGTTTTGGTGTGAGAAGTAGCACCAGGATCAACATTCCTATCCAGAAACCTTTAGCCCCTTTTCTGATTATTTACTTGGGACAGATTCCATGAACTAAAATGTTGGGGTCAAAATGAAGCTGTTTAAGGTTTAAGGTTTCAGTGATATAATCCATAAAACAGAAATAATAAACTATGGCCTCTCCGTAGTACACAGTATAAAAGGGTCATGGAACAGCGATTTATTAACATAAACCGTAGACTAGGCTCCCAACTGTGAAGTTATCTCTCCATGTGCAAATAGAGGTGGGGGGCAGAGAATACACAAAGGCCCTGTTACAGAAATAAAACTGTCCTCGTTTATTTTTGCTGTTAGTCAAAAGCTATGAATCATGTAAAGCCTGGTTTCCAGGTAATGTTCCAAAGAGACCTATATGAGTGATTCCCTTTTCCCATACAACCACACTTCTAGCTTGTACTCACAAAGCACATGTGTAATATACTCTTTCATTCATTTAGTGGAAATCCTCCCTATCTCAGAACCGGGCTATCTTTCATCCTTTATTATACATGTGGTTTCTGATCCTTAAAACAATTCTTAAGTGCTATTTTCATTTCATAGAAAAAGAGTCTAAGGATCTAGGGGTAATAATTGTGTTGGTCCAGCAAACAACCTAGTACATACAAAACCTACCATCTAAAAAACCATCTTCAGGACTCCTAAGCAAACATGGACCCTCTGGCTATTCATACTCCACATATGGGCACGTACTACAGGTAGAATTACAGATATTAGAATTAATATTTTTCCTCTGTATTATATGCTTCTAAGCCTGACAAGTCAACCACTGTATACTACCAAGCAATGGTAGGCCTTCTTGGGGGTGATAACATGGCAGATTTCATTGTTTTGGTTGTTGGATATCAAAGTTCTAGGGCTATGCGTTTGAATTCATCTAGGAACAGGATTGAATCATGACATTTCTTTCAGGCTACACCCTTGGAAACATGGCACTGCCTTTATGTCCCTATAAATCTCCTCCTTCATGAGTAAACTACTCTTACTATCCTGGGACCAGGAACCCTGAGCCGAAGAAAGCAGCGTTCTATGGGGACACTCACTGGGGCATGTTATGCACAGGCAACCAGGCAGACAAAATATGTAGTACGTGTGCTCCATAAACTCCATCTTCACTTGGCTGACCTCAAGGATTTCCTCACTTAAATTTGTGCAGAGACCTTCTCTGCAAGAAATATACTTGTTCTTTCCATGCTTCCATTTGTTTTCCTTTCAATCCATGGTAGAGCTGAAGTCCTGGTTCTGCCCTTTCTGCCTCCCTAGCTGCAGCCATCTTCCTCAGGCTGGCCCCGTTCTTCAGGCTCTCACATACAAGGTGGAAAGAAACTCTCTTTCGTCATCTCCAGAGATAACTTGCACACTGTGTCCTTTAATAAACAATTTGCATCAACCTATCTTGTGCGTAGGATTCTTCTCTTAACTTTTGACTGTTCCCTATCTTATCCCCTCTTTTTTCCTAGTGGCCAGAGACATCTGCATCTACAAATCGTTGCTTTTTGAATATCATAATTTGGCCAATTATACATGAAATGCGGGTGCTCTGCAAATGCTATACTTACAGCTCATTGGATAACTGTAGTGACAGTTAACATACCAGAGAATAAAAAGTAGCTTATAGAAACATTTTTCAAACCTGTTACAATAGATATTCAGACTATAACTGTTCAATTTCACATTTTGTCTCGGCTTACCACACATTGGGATATGGACTAGAATATGGCAAGGCAAATATTTATAGGCTCAGAATCACAGATGAAGGGGTTACATGACAGCTGACAAGGCTCTGTAGATGTAGCCTCCCTGCTCTTCAGAAACATAAGATACAATCACTTTCATGCTTTGTGGTACATGTATTTCTTCTGTCTATTCTGCCTAATTTGTGTAGTGAAATCCTTAAAATGCCAGTCAAACTTTATTTCCTTTTGAAGCTTCCTCTTCTATCTCTGCACATTGGGATAGAGCATCTTTGCTTTGTGTACGCCCCTAGTAGCAGCCATTGCATTACATGAGGCATTGGACTCTATCACTTGTCACCTGAGTTCTTATCTTATTCTTCATATAGCCACCTTGTGGGGCTGAATGGTGTCTAACAGACATTTGCCAGGTGTCCAGCGCTCTGAATTGGAAAGCTACTAAAAGTGTCATTGCAGCTTCTGCCTTTTGGATTTAACACAAGATCTGTCTGTCAAAAAGAAACAAAAAATATAAAACATTCCTGGTACTATTAGTTCACTGATTGAATTTCTATACTGGACTTGGTTATTCCACTGATGCTATTATTCTTATTGCCACCGTCTTTTGATGTCGTGTGGGTGCTACTGGCAAGCTCCTTTTCTTTAACTTTGTAGACAGTTTGGATAAGTAAGGCCGGAAACCACACTTTGAAGTGAGGTAGCATTTCAGAACTTTGAAGCCACACTTCTAAAGTGAGGAAGCACTTCAGAACACTATCTTAGGCCTGCTAAGAGGCGTGCCCAGTTTCTCCACCTACATAACTGGGGTAATGTTGTGCACACATAGTTGTGTAAGTTTTATACATGGGAACAAATTTTAAAAGCAGTTGGCACCTCAGTAGGGGAAAGAAAATAATTGCCTCTTAAAGGTATGTACATGCACAGAAATTTGTTGCCTTTACAGAAGAGACTTTGCTGAAAAAATGAGACTAATTCCAGCATTTTAAATTATCTGGATGGATCTAATTTGAATAGCTTTTTTTTTTCAGCTAGGATGAGAGAGAAATTTGACGATAGTGAAAAGCCCAGAGAAAGGCCACATTGCTGACAGTGAAGATGGAGAAAGTATAGCACCTTGAAGCCAGAAAGGAGAAAGAAGTTAATTCTTCTCAGAGTCTGCACAATGGAGCACAGTCATGAGGACAGCATGACTTTACTCTGGTAAGATGTTTTGACTGATTTTTGACTATAAGACAATATATTTGTGTTGATTTACACCATTGATTTTGTTTATCCTCTCATGTAAAGGCTACTTTCTCAACTTGGCTCCTAATGACAACAGTGAGGTCAGGCATTGCAATTCAATAAAAGTTCTTTAACTATATTTTTATATAGGTTGCCTATCCCAGAGCACGATTACTTGAGTTCACGGGGAGGATGACTCACTGCCCATTTGATGTTCTTTCTCTTTTGGAGTGCGGCGAAATTGGGGATTTTAGGGATTGGCAACAAAATTAGTAGATACTAAAAGCTTTAATGTTATGTAATAGCTTATATAATGAATACTTAGCCTTGATTATTTGCATTATCCATTTACTTACCATTTAACAAACAGATCCTAAGAAGCTTCCCAAGGAAAGAGATCATTCCAAATAAAAAAAACAGTGTCCATAATAAACTGCTTTGGCACTCACAGAACATCCAGACCTATAAACTATAAATAAACAGAACACAACCTCATGTACCCCAGGTCCAGACTTCTGCCTTCCAGTGCATTACAACTCTGTCCTTGGTTCACAACAGGTTTGCATAGAGTGAAAGTCTGTTGAATTCATTCTCAAAAGTGCCTTAAGATCATAATGTAATAACTCACAAAAGGGTGTTCAGCAAAATTCCAGAGAAAATATAACATTTTCAATTAAGTCAAAAGCGAGAAACAGGTACACTCAAAATTTAGTAAATTTGACTTTTAATCATTGAATTATATATGAAATTATAGTAATGAAAAATAGAGCTAAAGAGTAGATTGTACAAGGCAATAAGAACTGAGATTACCAAAACAGAGTCCCAGCACTAGAAATCTGAACATGATATATAAGTAGCAACCACAAATGTTTTCTTACTCAAATAAATTTCAGTGGGTTATAGAAAGTGAAGGATTTCTCTTCACTGGAGGTCTTTCAGGTTTCACTAGGCTAATGTGTATTAGGGTTTTCAAGTAAAGGAAAACACATTTGTGTCTGTGACCTATTGCTCCTTAACCAACTTCCCTGAACAGTGAGTGGCTTTCAATAACTCTCCGTTATTTCTATTTATTTATTTATTTATTTATTTATTTATTTATTTTTGATGGAACCAGGGATTGAACTTAGGCCCTTGCACTTGCCAGGGAAGCACTTGCTTTACTGAGCCATCTCCCCGGCCCAACTCTCCATTATTTCTTCATGCTCTAAAGCCCAGCTGAGCTGTTCATTCTCTTTCATGCTGCTGAATTTTGGTTTCAGCTGAGGGTTGGCCTCGCCGGGTAATGTTTATCTTTGTTGTATTTTCTGTCTGCTTGTTTGATTTTTTAAAAATAATTTCAGGCTTCCTTACATAACAGAAGAAGAGTTCGAAAGAGACCAAAGAGCAGGCCATGAGGCTTCTTGATACCCAGGCTCTGATGCTGCATCACAATGCCTCGGCCACATTTTATTGATCACAATGATATACAAGGCCAAGTTCCAATCAAGAGAGTAGAGAAACAAATTACTCTTTTAAATGGAGTGCATACAGGGATACAAGGTGTTCCCGCTTTATTTTTCAATCTGTTAGTTTAGTTACATCAGTTAGTTCCCAAAAGCAATGTCATTAGGGAACTTCCCTGATTGCCTACATGCATCTCATTTTATCATTTGAAGTTTTCCAATGCTGCTGTAAGGGTTTGCATTAAAATATAAGAAGCTTTATAATTGGACCCAACCAGAAATTCCAATTAAGCATTTTTTTACAGGAGACATTTTGTAATATATAACTTCCTCTATTTAAAATGATACATATGAGAACATTTAGGTGCGGGCTGGAACAAAGTTAGTCATATATCATTAGCTTAGCTCAGAGCACTGGAAAAAGAGATCTTTATTCAAATTAAAAATACTAATGAAATGAGAAAGGAGAAAGGAAGTGTATGTTATATTCCAGAGATACAATCTAATTCACCACTTACATTTCAGAGTGCATAGAGTGAGGTAAGGGTTAGTGAAAAATACAATATAAATCAAAATTTACCTCAATGAGGAGCTTTTGCTGATTAGAACAATAATAAAAATATAAAGAAAAATATGTAGTCAAGCAAAGAAGTGTCAAGCAATGATACTTCTTTATGTTTTTGCTTTTCAGTGTAAGCAAAATATAGAGTAAGGAGTTTTAATTGCTGGATTGAAAAGATTAAGTCATTAATGACATAAATATCTCTACAAAATATTCATTGACATACTATAAAGTAAAACATAACACTTACAGTAGGAGCTATCTCAGAGCTTATAAAAAATGGACAATTAAAAGCCAATGTTATCAGGGTGAAGACAACAGAAATGCAAAGTGCCAAGGCTGGGGCCACTGTTCACAGTATGCATGAAGCCAGGAGCTGTGGACAATGAAATGCATTTGCTGTAGGAATCAATGTATAAAAACAAATGAATGGAAAAATCCCACAAATAGTACAGAGGTTCAAAATACAAAGAGAAAATGAAATAACCTATGTTACCATCAAAAGTTGCCAAGTTGCATCCTTGAGGAAAAATCACAAATAGACACGGGAGAGAAGTTCCTACTGGTTGGTACAAATAGGAACTGGGGGTAAAGAATTATGAAGAAAGTAATGATACAGAAGATTGGCCTTGAAAACTGAAGGTAATCAAATGGTCAGTAAGAAGAAGCTTGTATCTGAAGGGCAGTAGATGAAGCATGTTTATGAAGAGAAACAAGATCAGTATCCGGATTATGATTAAATATAATGAAGAAAAGGATGAAGGTGTTGTGAACAGCAAAATGAGGCCTATAAGTGAGTATTTATTATTTTTCTCCTCAGGATATTAGCCATTATCAGGATAAGATTCTTGCTTTCTCAGGAAACAAAGAAGGTAGGAGAGGACAGGAGGATGACATGGAATGGGGGCTTCACTTTTATTGTAGTAATCAGAATAATGAATCTTCAGTTGAAACACATACTGGTCCTTGGAAACTGAATAGTTGGGAAATACAGCAAAAGCGAAATAAAACAGTGGATAGAACGAAGATTTCTAATCAGCTAATTCAAAAGATGGAGGTTTGCCTTAATTATTCGTGTCACTCAGTATAAACACGAGATTCTCAAGGGAACATTTGGAGGTAGATGAGGGAATCAAGAGGGCTAATGTCGGGGTGAGGCAACATGGGGAAGACTCAACTGGACCTTACAGACTTTGAGGATTAAAAAAAAAATTGTGACAAGTCAAGGTATGCAGGAGCCTCTGAGGCCAGGAAATGATTCTTTAGGGATTATAGAAAGGAAAAGAGACCTGTCAACACCTTCATGTTGGTTGTATTCAGGCAACAATACACTTTTAAGAAATGTAAGTAAAAATTTGCATTGTTTCATCTCACCAAGCTTGTGGTAATTCACTATGGCAATAATAGAAAAATAATACATAAAAAGTGGTCAGAGCCATCCTGGCCCAGGCCCACGGACAGTTCTGAAATTAGAATGGTTTTTTACATTCTCCGGAGAGGGGTCAGGATGGGAGTTCTTGATGCTTCTTCTCTAGTAAGTCCCTGGATTTAAAATGCACTAGGGCTTGATGAGGGGACCTGGGGTCAGCAGCATTCTCAGGAGATGCTAACAGCTGAAGGCCATCAGCCAATGCATTGCCCCTACCAGGAGAACTGCAATCTGACACATAGACAGATTTTGGAACTCTGTGACTGAGTTCATCAAGGTTATCATAAAGCTATCATCCGATGTAGAACAAAAAATGATAGTGTGTATACTTATATTTGGAAACAGGTTTACATGACATCTGCATTTATTCATGTAGGATCAAGCTCCCTATTTTGGAGAAGGGGAAATATGCTTTTATGACAATTATTTAGTTCAAATAGTCATTTTATATGATGCCAACTCCAGTCCTTCAAGAGCCGAGGTTCTAGGACTTCCTGCTCTCTCTTCACTCATGGCCTAACTCCAAACTTTTCACAGATTTTTGTTTCCAATTTGGAAGTATAGGCAGTATGCATCCAGGTCTCTTACCTCTATTACGCCTGTACTAGCTGGAAGCCTCCATTTTTTTTCCTCCTGGATTACAGAAGAATCTTACTGACACATTCCTTGCCCTGCCTTCTTATTCGGAAAGCAAGGCAGATGTCACTACTCCAGTAAGTGCCTCTTTGTATATTTTTAAAAAGTCAGGATCTTCGCATGGCTCTTAACGTTACACACCACCTTCACATCAAGGTACTCACTTAGCTCCTTTCTCTGACTCTGTCTTGTTTCAGTCCCTTGTTCTTTGCTGTTCCTCAAGAATTTCAGGAACCTTAAATCACTGGTTTCAACACCCCCTTGCCTGCAGTGCCCACCTTCATTACCTTCTTCCCAGTTATAGTCCAAGCTTGGCTCTCTTACACAGAGTGCCAGGATCCAAACCCAGATGGGAACACTAAGCACCTGTATGCTGGACACTGTTAAGCCTTGCTACTGGAGCCCCTGCCAACTTTCTCTATCCTAATGAACATGCTCTGTTTTTCCTCCATAGTTATTTGTCTTTTCTATCATGGATTGTTCTTCTTCATAATGTATGTGTATATTTTTTTCTGTCTCTTTCTACTAGAATATAAGCTCTATAAGGTTGAAGTCTTTTTTCTTGTTATTCATTGATGTATCTAAAAGGCAAAGATTATTTCTGGCTCATACATATATTCAATTAATATTTGCTACCTAAATACATTTCATAGAGCTTTTTTATTAGTGGTGGCAATGTTTCACATGTATTAAAGTAGGAAAGCAACAGGCTCTGCAGAGAAAGTTTGGGACAAGTATGAATAGGGGAAAAATAGAAAAAAATACAACTTATAGCTTAAGTGAAATACTGTGAAGAGACACAATAGCCATAGAGCTTTAGATAGAGGAAAAAGCCACACTGCCTTAGAATCTTCACTGAAACTTTGCTACCTGTAGATTTCAATATCAGTTCTTCCATCTGCGCTTGACATTTCTGCATCGCTTAAAAAATTTCAGAAAATTTCGGTAACTTTTCTGTACCTTGATATCCTAATCTGGAACAAATAGCTACTATCTGCTTCCCAGAGTTTTGAAAAATATTCAGTGATAACACAAAAAAACATAAGGCCTTGAAGGCAGAGAATGCTCTAGTTGCAGTAGATTTCATCATGTTCATTTATTTATTTATTATTATTTGTTTATTGATATCATTTCATTACCTACATGCTGATTAAAGCAGGGCAAGGACTATGTTCTCAAGACTGGGGATTATTATTCTGACCTCCAGATCTACTCATTCTGTGTCTCTGTTTCATTTTCTTTTTATCGCCAATTGGTCTTCAGACGTTCCCCATAATTAGCATTCTGTTTGAATGGAAAAATGTCTGTGATACTCATGCTCTTGCCAGTCGAGGGCTGCCTCTGCTTTGCTCGTGTTCACATCAATGCTACCTACATGGGCCTCACTGGGGTTTGTGCTTTCTCCTCCAGAAAACCTCAGACTTTCTGAGGGTAACTTCCAATCACCTCTGTGAAGGCAGCGGGTCTTTGTCAAATACCTACCTTAGTCCCTTTAATTATATAACTACTTACTCAGGGAATAGGAAGTCTCAAATCATAAATCTAGTAAGAAAAATAAAGGCATAAAACATATAAAATGATGCATTTATAGTGAAATTAAGAATAGAACATAAAGAGTTTATGTGAAAGACTCAAAGCCTTTCTGTTACTAGTAGAGAATATATTATTATTAAATAAGTAAGGCTTTTCTAAATTAAAAGGAAGCTGATAGATTTGAATGAGCTTAGCCTAAACACCACTTATGTGCTGAAACAAAAAGAGAATTAACTGTTTTCATCAAAACACCTCACTTCATAAGCAATTTACTTAATATGATTTGCATAATTTCTAAAAATATGCCATATCAATTTAGTATGCATTATTCATGATGATCTCAAAAAGGGCTTTCAGCAATTTGCTACACTGATATCTTCTCTCATTTGTAATCCACATCTACAAAAAATTAGTATTCAGTAGATGTAAGATCCTAAGACTTGGCAATAGCAAATTCTCAAAGAATATGGGCTTTCGAGTCATCAAATATTTTCCTAAAGTAGATGCACATAATACATTCCATCCTTTAAATCCATCAGGTTAATTAAAATAAAATCACTGAAATGACTTTGATCAAAATAAAATAGGCTCAGAAAGGGAAAGGAGAGAGAGATAAAAATACACTAAGAGAGGGGCTTCCGGGAGGGATAACGAGAATGAGACCTAGAAGCCAGAATACTATGCTGTCTGCCTCTTCAAAAGACTCCTTACCTTGGCAAACGTGTGCAAGCCTCTGTTCATAACTGTCATTCCCACTGTCCCATACATGGTAGAGACCCCTTGGGGATTCTTCCCCTTTGCAGGTTAGACAACACTGAAGAATATTCTCACTAGTACTTCTACAAAAATGGTACACTGCAGGCATTCAGAAAGCATTAATTTTATAATGTCCATCATAGTCTATATAATTTTTGATTGATTAATGTGTCTATCACACTAAAAAAGAAAAAGAAAACATTAAATCTGGTTTTAAAACTAGCCACACAGGAAAGAATTCATACACTGTAGTTTGTGAAGTTGATGCAATTGGAAGCATCTGAATTTGGAAAGAAGATACAAAAGCAATCATTGATAATTTTTACATTTTACTCCTATAGAGCCCTCTCCAGGGTTTCATAGAGAGACAAGCAACTGAAGAGTCCCAGCTATTAATCTCTTTCAACCACATGGTAAAACCAGCTCTGGTATCAGCCCAGTGTTAGCTGTCTTGCGAATGAGACACTTCCATCCATCCAATGTAGTTCCAGTTATTCATCTCAATTAAATAATCTCCAGTGCTAAAATGCTCTTATTTGCAAAGTGCTCCAATTCATTTCAATGATATCTATATTGGTAAATATGTAGAACAACTTATGGTTCATTAAATAACTCTTCATACATATGTACTTCCCAGAAGTCCTTCAACAAATTAAACATGAGATTTGTAAAAATTAACATTCTTGAAATAAACTGATGGTACCGAACAGGTGTGTGTGTGATGTAATTTGTGTTACTGTCTACACATATGTAGCAAAAACTCTAAATTTAGAATTATATCTTTTGAAAGACTAATAGGTTTTGTGTTTCTCTGTTATCTAAATTTTATCAGAATTTTTCAATGTTAAGGCTGTATTACAACCTTAGTGTTAATTTTATAAATTGTTTAAAGTTACCACAGAACAATTAATAAATATAAGCTTGGTTTTTCACAAGTAATATCTTAAAATTCTCAGGAGAAAAATTAAATTTCATTTTACTTCTGTATATGAATATTTTTTCCTTTTCCTAGAAATAACGTTTTTAACTTGAAAAGTCTTGAAGCAGTGGTTTTAAATTTATTTCGCATTAACTAAACATTGATGCGTTGTTAAAATTTCTGTGTGGCAGAACCAACAATGTAACCAGGGAGAAATGACCACCAAAGCCACGGCCACCTTGGGCAGAGCGTTCCTGGGGCGCCTCCCCACCTGCGTGAGGCCTCAGCCACCTCTGCAGGGGTCTTCCGGCACCATCGTTTCAGTCTGATCAGTGCCTATTATTAAAGTATTATTGAATCATAACTTGAAATAAACGGAAAAAAGAGCAATGAGAATCATGGAACTCATTCATTCATAGCAAATAAATTTAAGGAGATAAAAATTCAAGTAAGAATCCTTTTTTTTCATTTTAACTTTTTAAAAACTTCCTCATATGAAAGCTTAGCTACATTCAACCAAGCTGCCCTGATTTCAAGCACTAGTTGGGCTGTTTTCGGACTATGCCACCTGAGCCATTTCACGCAACCTCTACTTAATTAAATTTTCTCATCTCTGAAAGAAGCTAGAGGGGAGTACTGCAGAGAATATGAACATAATCTATACGAGAATAGGTAACAAAAGAGATCGATGAAACAACTTAATGACAAATCTTACTAACTTATAGATCATAACTTAGAGCATATTACAGTATTTTTTTAAAATTTGGTTTATTTAATCTTTCATCTCCAAAATGTTTAGGATTATGGTGTGCCTGTTTGGAAATCTCTCCTCTCCTCTCCTCTCCGCTCCGCTCTCCTCTTCTCCCCTCCGCTCCCCTCCCCTCCGCTCCCCTCCCTCCGCTCCCCTCCCCTCAGCTCCCCTCTTCTCTCCTCTCCTCTCCTTCTCCCTGTCTTTCCCTGTCTCCCTCTCCCTCTCCCGCTCCCTCTCCCCNCCTCCCCCAGCCCTCCCCCCTCTCTCCCTCTCCTGCACACACACAAACACACACACTCAAAGACGTATACACACACACACACACACACACACACACACAGGGCAGTAAATAACTAAAGGTAGAAATGACAGATGATTGTGATCTGTTCCCCTGCTAATGAATGTTTGGCTTCCAGATCAAAATCACATATCACATATTAACAAACCTTCACACTTGCAGAGACAGAACTTTGAATGCTTTGTCTCCTCATGCCAAGTCAGGATGGTCTGCTTATAATGGGCTACGAACAAGGACATTCTCTAAAAGTAATTTGGTAACACTAATTCTCAGGACTTACTTCTGAGGAAACTGCTGTGATATCTGGAAACATGCTTTTGACAGTCTTTGGAGCAAACTTGATCATGCTAAACTTGAGAATGTCTAGAGGAGACAAAGTTCTATGTTGTCTTTGCCTTCTGCTAAGGAATTCTGTTTTTTAATGAGTCTTGCAAATGGATTTACCAAAACAGTGACCATAATTCATGCTTTATTGATTGTACAACATAGCCATCTCAATTGCACATTTCTATTGGACACTGATGAGGAATTGCATTTTACCCATTTTAACAAAACACACCGGGAATTAAGGACAAATCTAATTAAAGGTCTGCTCTTCCACAGACTGCCAAGAAATAAACAAACAAAACAAACAAATGGAGTGCATGTCACTTAACTAAATTACTTGATTAACTATTTTGGCTTTCCCAACCAGGAAGCAGATCAAATGAACAAAAAACTCTTTATCCTCGCTCACACATCAGTGGAATCCAACCTGCACATTCATCTTTAGAAAATCTAGTTGCATAACAAAATATTTTTATGACATTTCAGTCTTTTTATTTACATATTGTTTCTCTTCCTTCTGTGATGCTGGGGATTTCATGGTCTCTCCGACTGAAATGTTCATGCAGCTGGTGCCTTTTGGTTGCGCTGCTTTCATTAATATCCTTCCCAGAAGAATGGGTGCGCAATTTCTTCCCTCTGTTTGACACTTCCGAAAGAATGCTGAATGCAAGCAGCATGAAGGCAAAACTTTTCCCTCTTGTTAAATGATGCATCCAAGAAACTAGAACAATGCTTAATACTTTCTGAATGTTTAATAGCAATTGAATGAATAAGCAAATCCATACTTGTAAAAACTTATTCTTACTGTCTTTTCTACTCAAAACTTAGATCTATCAGTATTCGACCAGGGCTGACACACAAAGCCTGGTTCTTAGAAATAGCCCCTTGTTCATTTAATTCTCGTCTGCTACAGTCCTGAAATGATCAACAGTTATACGTCTAAAAACATATTTGTTAAGTGATTAATTATGGAACATGGTATATATATATATATATATATATACACATATATAATGGATACACATGCATATGTATGGTGGATATATATATATAATGTTCATATATATATATCATGTTCCATTATATATATATATATATAATATATATATATATATATTGTTATACCCCCATCAAGAAAATTCTCATGGACCCATGATATGTGGGAAATCAAAAAGTCTGGAGACCAATCATTAGGTGTACGTGCCACTTCTAAACACAGTACACTGAGTACTGGCAACCCATGTGTTGCATTTTCTGTTAAAACCAGAACTGTCTTCTACTATAGAGAAGACAAGGATGTTCCGAGACACAAAACTGACGGAGGAACTCTATCGTATCTTTTCATATTTCTTATTGGTTCAATTTAAAACACAGTACACAGTAAAGTATGTCTTTGCTTTACATTATGACGATGCTTATTTGGTGCACTGCCACACAGCACATTTTTATCACTTTGGTTCCCTTTCTTCCCCACCTTGCTCTCTCTTTCCTTCCCCAGATACCTTCCTTCTCACAACAATGTCTACTTGGCTGGCAAATTTGACTCTTTCAGGAAGATACCCAGGAGAGGCAGAGCTAGGTGAAATGGAAGTCCTATTTTTAGTTTTTTAAGGATATCTCATACTGATTTCCAAAGTGGTTGTGCTCATTTAAATTTCACCAGCAATGCAGCATCTCTCTTTTTACCTCACATTTTCCACAGCATTTGTTACTTTCTGTGTCCTTCATGGTTAGCATCTTTTCTGGATTAAGATGGAAACTCACTGTTGCTTTGATTTGCATATTTTATGGCCAAATGTACTGAACACACTTTTTCCACACAGTCTTGACAGTATTCTTTTCTTTTTTGTTGTTGTTGTTGTTATTGGGTTTGTGTGTGTGTGTGTTTGTGTGTGTGTGTGTGTGTGTGTGTGTTTAGTACAGAGTCTACAGGGTCTACAGGATCTCACTACATAGAAAGGACTTGTAATGATTCTCCTGTTCTCAGCCTCCCAAGTGCTGGGATTACAGGGGAGTGTCACCATGCCCAGTCTCAATTACCATCTCAGTGCACCCCAGGGGTGGAGGCGGGCAGGAACAGCCCACTAGGGATCAAACACCAGCCGCTGTGCTTTGCCTGAGCAGGTGCTTTGGTCCACTGAGCTATCTGGCTGGCCCTTATTGCTTCCTTAAAAATCTTTTAATTATGTTGGTAAATTTAGATATACATACTAATCACATTCATCCTAGAGAAGTTTCCTTGTACATGAAGTGTCTTGATTCTTTTATTTGCCCATTCTCCTCTCTTCTCTTTAATCCCTCTTCCCCTCCTTATTTACAAAAAAGTGTTTCTTCCACTTTTTTGTCTTTTTCTGTTTCTTTTACTTTCCTTCCTTTTCCCCTCCCATTCCCTAATTTCCTTCCCCATTTGGCTCACTTACTCTTCTCTCCTGGCGTGGACAAGTACCTGACATCCAAAGTGAAAGAAGGAAAGGTAGCTCACAGTTACTGGAGGCTTCAGTCCATACTCAGCTGGGTTCGAAGCAGAGTGGCTCATATCAGAGAGCAAACTTTCATGGTGGCGGCAAAGAGCAAGAGCAAAGGGAGAGGTAGCAGTGGCTCAGGCAGCTAGCTTCTCTTCCCACCTTACACTGTAATGCAAGTTGCCTGCCCCAGGAAAGGAGCAGAATCCACACCCACAATAATCAGTCACACACTCCAGAACCTGCCCCAAGACTGCATGAGGCTTTGGAAGGGAAAACTAGACACAAACCGTGACACCATTTAAACAATTTCTTTTTTTTTTTTTCACAGTATGTATCATACCTTTGGTCTTCAATCATCCGTTTGCTTATTTATACCAGAGAAACCATGTGATATTTGAACATGCGTCTAGCTTATTTCAGTAATGAATATGTCCTCAAGGGCATCCATTTATTGAGAAGTCTCATTTATCCTTCACTATGGCAGAGTGGTACTCCATTGCATAACAAAACCCACATCATTTATATCCATTCTTCTGTTGACAGATATTTTCCTATCTCCAAGATTTCACTATTACAAACTGTGCTGCTAAAAACATGAATATATATATATATATATATATATATATATATATCACAGTGCTATGTATTTAATTCTTTGAGGAAGATACCAAGAAGGAGACTAGCTGGCTCAAATGGAACTTCTAGCTTTACTTTTTTGAGAAGTCACCACACTGGTTTCCACAGTAGCTGTGCCAGTCTACACTCCTCCCAACAGTGGAAAAGGGTTCTTTTTTCCCCCACACAACCCGATCAACATTTGTTATTGGTTTATTTCTTCATGACAGCCATTCTTTCTGGGGTGAGATGTAATCTTAGCATTGCTCTAGTTTGTATCTCTCAAATGGCCAGTAATGTTGGATATTTTTTTCAGAAATTAATGTGTTCTTTGTGTGAGAATTACATATTCATCCCAGTTGCCCATTATTGGATTTGACCTTTACATTTGGAAGTAAGATTCTTTAGAATTCTTTGTATATTCTATTTATGCACTTATTCATTAGAGAAAAATATCTTTATTTTAGTTGTTTCTTTTTTGTTAGATCATTTTTTGAGTTATATTTTTTTAGTTTTTATGTACTCTTGTCATCAGTCTTCTGTCTGAGGAGTGACCACCAAAAATGATTTCTGCCCTTTTGTAGATTATCTCTTAACTCCAGCGATTCTTATCTTTGCATACAAAAGGTTTTTAATTTGATGTAATCCCATTTGTTGTTAGCATAATTTGTTGTGCA
>NDGN011452431.1:0-13679 GCA_002564285.1 Tympanoctomys barrerae
GAATGTATGCAATGTGTGAATTATTGAAACTGTCCTACCAATTTGATTTGAAACTGTCTCGTTATTATTTGTTTATCAATAAAATTATGGGGGAAAATTTTTAAAAAATGAATTATAACACTTATAATATAAAAAATAAAAATAAAATTAAATAAACAATAAAAAACTATATATTTTGGGCCAGCCGAATAGCTTAGGGGATTTAAGCACCTGCAAACAGGTGAAGGAGCCTGGGATTTAATCCCCAGTTCTGCTGTGCAGACCCTGCCCCCAGGGCACACTGAGATGGCAATTGAGACTGGGTGCAGTGGTGCACGCCTATAATCCAGCTCTAAGAAAGCTGTAAACAGGTGGACCACTATGAGTCAGATCTAGTAGTGAGACCCTCAACACCCTGTAAACCCTTCTTTAAAAAAGAAAAAAAGACCTATATTTTTTAAATGTCAAATTTTCGATGTTGAATCTAAGATGTACTGACTTATTTCCAAATAATATAACATATTATATATAAATAGGAAACAAAACTTCATCAATGTATTTGCCTTTTTAATAGCATCAAACTTAAGTGGCCACATATCTGTAGGTCTGTTTGTGGACAAGTTGGTTATTCTGTTAATTTTCTTGTCTTTTCTTTCTTTTTCTTTTTTTGTGGAACCAAGATTTGAACTCAGGACCTTGTGCTTGCCAGGCAAGTACTTATTCCCCTGAGCTATCTCCCTAGCCATGCTAATTTTCTTAATGGTATTCTTTTGCCAATAAACCATTTCATTGATTTATCTTGATAATAGGTAATATAAACTTCTCCAAAGTTCCTCTTTCTACCCAACTGTTTTTATTATACTACTATATTTGTATTTCTACCTAAATTTTAAAATTTTCTTATTAGTTAAAAAAAGTCCTGTTAAGATTTTAATTTGTATTCAATTACATCAAATGTGTAGAATTCTTTTAGGAAGATGCAGCATCTTAATTATATTGTTTATTTCAATCTATGATTGTTTCTCAATTTAGGTATATTTTGTTTTGGAAGTAAAATTTAGTTCCTTACTGTTGTGAAACTTTACGAAGTCTATACATAAATATTTCATGTATTGGGGATATGTTAAAGCTCCAATAAAATGTTATTATTGCAAAAATTTGTATGTGGTTTACTGTGGGGTTCTTGGCAGCAAAAGTGTTGGGAGCCACAGCAGCCACGACAGCCACGGCGGCCACAGCCGTCATTGTCCTAACTTATCCCATCCAAACTGTCCAAACCACATCTGTCTATTTTCAAAATGTTGCCACAAACGTATATCGGCAAGAAAACTTTACAAAGACTTACCCTTCAGGTAGCTACTAGGTAGCTCAGAAAGTATTCGTTCTTTTGACTGATGCTCTTTGGACTCTTTGGACACCGTAGGATACGATGCTGGCTGTGAATTCCATGTGCATCAGTCCAATCCCACTGACCCACTCTGGGTCTTGGGAGGAGGTCCATGGCCTTCCCCATGGTGCTTGTAAGTATCTAGACACGAGACTTGCTGGTGTTCTGGGCTGGCTGCGGGGAGGCCCCAACCCGACTTAGATCATCTCAGCGATAACTGTTACGTGGGTCAACCCTCGGAACTGGATTTCTGGTCTAAACTTTCATAGCCGGATTCTTAGAGCTACTGGAATACTTTTCTTTTTGCTTTTCCTTTCCATCTTTAGAGTCCTCTGTACCGTGTTTCAGCGAGGGCTATAGCTCAAGCCAGAATGACCTCTCTCTAGCAAACCCAACATCCTCCTTGCTTCACCCTACTCCTCTTTCTCAAGTTTGTGGATGAGGGCTGGCCAAATACCTCAGTGGATTAAAGCACCTGTGGCTGGCGCAGGGGCTAGGGGTTTGATCCCTGGGCCTGCCCTGAAGGTCCGGCCCTGCCCCCGACCCCACCCCCAGGGAACGCTGAGATGGCAATTGAGACTGGGCTTGGTGGCATAGGCCTGTAATCCCAGCTCTTGGGAGGCTGTAAACAGGAGAATCAGTACGAACCAGATCTAGTAGTGAGACCCTGAACACCCTGTAGAACCTTCCCTAAAATACAGAGAGAAAAAAAAATCAAGTCTGTGTACAAAATAAAGAGATATGTGGGAACACTGGCCCCTGGGATGCATGTGAAGGGCTGCAGAGCTAAGAGTCTTTCAGGGCCATGTGCTCCTACCCTCCTAATGCATGGTTAAAGGGTCATGTGCTCCTACCCTCCTAATGCATGGTTAAAGGGCCATGTGCTCCTACCCTCCTAATGCATGGTTAGAGATTATAAGCCTCAAGGGCTACTGGTGCAAGTAGGCTCAAAACACAGTGTGTGCAAGAACGAGTTATTTGGCATTCCTCTCACCGTGTCCAGGTATAACACTTAGATTGGCCCAAAGATCAGTCACGTCACAGACCACCCTGTCCTTGTTCTCTGCCCATGACTTGCTGCACGGGTGTCGTTCTTTCGCCTTTCATCCATGACCATCCGTGGAAGCTTCAGTTCAGACCTTTTTTCCCTAAGGTCCTTTCACAGCGAGGTCTTGATTCTGGAAGTCCCTCTGGGAGGTTAAACTGGACAGGGACTCCGAGTGGTCCTTTGCACTGTGCATGGTCATGAACAGAGTGTTTTTTGCTTATATAGAAATACAGTTGCATTTGTTCCTGTCCTTGTACCCTGTGTCATTACTAAATTTACTTATGAGATCTAATCTAATGCTTCTGTAGTATGCCTTTTGGAATTTTAACACAGAGACACTACATCATCTAAATAGTTTTTATTCTAGTTTGGTACTGGGAATGGAACTCAAGGGCTCATCCTTGACAGGCAGGTGCTGTACTACTGAGCTATCTCCCTGGCCTGTACCAATGGTTTTTATTTTCTATTCTGTATGCTTTTCATTTATTTATTGAGATTTATCAGTAGAGCCAGTTGGGAAAATTTTATGGTCTCCTTTTTTCTTGGGTGATACTTTGCACCTCTCAAGGCACCTCCATTATTAACATAGATTTTCAAATTTACTAGTTTAAATTTGCTTATAATATTCCTTGATGTTATTTAAATGACTTTAGGATATGTACTGATGCCCTTATTGCTTATGTTGGTTCCTTTTTTTTTTTCAATTTTTTTTTCTTATTATTCTGGCTAGAAATTTGCCCATTTTATGGAAATCCTCTATCTCTTGCTATTTATCAATTTACTTTTCTACCCTTCCACTTAAACGGTTCAAAAATAATTTACTAATCATTTCTTTGTATGTTAAATATCCTGATAGTCAATAAACACACAACAGGCTTAATATCTGTGTTAATAATTTCTGTGTAAGAGAGAAGCCAAATGTGTAGATAATTTCTTATTCATAAAGTGCTTTCATTTAAAATTCATTTTCAGTAATAGCTTAACTTTACCCAAATTAGGATTTAGAAGAGATACATTGTAAACCATCTTGAAAATAAAGGCCAAAATGTGGGAAAAAATAGGAATCACTGGCATCAGTTGAAAAGGATTTTTAAGAAAATGTGAAGAACAGTAGTTTTTAATTATTAAAATGCTCTTGGGCCAGTGCGATAGCTCAACAGACTAAGCACCTGCCGAGGCACGTGCAGGGACTGGGGCCTGATTCCTGGCACCACATGCTGTCCCACCCACCTGGGCGCACTGAGCCGTTGCCTGACTCCAGGCGTAGTGGTACATGCCTGTAGTCCCAGGGCTGGGGATGCCAAAAGCAGAAGATCACTAAAAGACCGAGCTGCACAGTGAGACCCTGCACCAAATTAAAAAAAAAAAAGAAAGAAAGAAAAGAAAAGAAAAAGAAAGAAATCTTAAAGTGCTTACTCTAAATGGCTATACACAATCCATTTTATTTTAAAATCTATCTTTATATATTTTGTAAAGGTAGTACCAAAATTATGGTGTGATTGTACACACAAATTAAACCTGAAAATAGCAGATATTTATGTAGCCCGTTTTCTTTGAACTGGTGAGATTATTAATTACAAAAATGAACATATAACATTATATGCTATATTGTTAAATAATACATCTATTTAAAATGTTCAATCAAAATATAACTCAAGTCACAAACTTTGGTAGTGAAATGATTTTGATATTACTGAGTAACTTCAGTAATCAAAACTTTCAAGTAATCTGAAATATAGCCCAAATAAAGGCTTAATCTAAAATTCATATTTATAAGTACCTTGATTTTTAAAAAATTTGCATAAATTGTATAATGAACATTCACTTGCCTATCTAGTTCATGTAAATAAGCATGAACCAAATGATTAATTTCTTTGCATTAGCCAATCAAGAGATACAAGACATTGGAAAAAAAATGTCTATTTCACTGCTTATTTATTTGTCTGCCTGCTGCTGAAAACTTTGTGGATGCTTTTGCAGTTCTTATATGAGTCTCATAAATCTTCGATCTTTATGCTGATTGATATGTCTACAGAGAGCCCTCCACTGCTCGGTTATTAGATTGGCTCCTGCTTACAATCTAAGCACGAGCATTATCACTCCAAATTCCAATATTCTCGCTCTCTTGATCCCATTTTCTTCCTTTGCTGAAAAAACTATTTGGATTCTTTTCCTTCCATCTCTCTCTGGATGGCAAGTCCGTTGCTCTTTGTCCTGCTCTCATTGGAAGGGAACATTTCACTTACCTACCTCTTTCAACCCCCATTTAGTCTTACTCTACATTATAATTTCCAGAAATATCTCTGTCCCCACTGAACCACTTTCCAGTAGTGTTCTTTGGACAGCTTTGTTCCTTTTTATTCAAAATAACAATGAAGGGAACCAATATAAAAGCAACAAAAGGGAGAAAAAGGAAAAATCAGCTAAATTCTGTGAATATGAAATATATACTAGCTACTTAGCAATAATTTCTAACTTTCATGAACTCTTGAAAGCACTTCCTTAATTACAAACAAAGATATTTAGGTTCAGAAGATAAAAATTATTCTGCCATGTGGGCTCTGCCCCCAGGGCTCACTGAGAGGGCAATTGAGACTGGGCGTGGTGGCCTGCACCTGTAATCCCAGCTTTTGGGAGACTGTAAACAGGCGGATCACTATGAGTGTGATCTAGTAGTGAGACCCTGAACACTCTGTAGACCCTTCCCTAAAATACAAAAAAAAGAGATAAAATTATTATTATAAGGTTATCTAATATATGTTCAAGATTTAAAGCCAGGCCTAGCACTTCTTATGCGTTAGTCAAATCCGTGCACTGTCTCAGTACCAAATAACCGTTGGAGGATACATTAATAATGTCCATTTAATTCTCTCTCTTTCAACGCTTCTGTAAGAGAAGAAGTAATTTGCTTAAGGTCAAGTATTTAGTTAATGTGATTTTGTTACACAAAACTAAAGAGGTAGAACCGGATCCTTGGGCACTGATTGTTCCTCAACATTCAGTAGATATGCAGTATCTATAATGTGATAGATAGTACCTACAATATGCAGTAACATGCAACATCCAAAGATCTACAGCATCTTACTTTATTAAACTATGCTAAAGATTTTTATTTAATTTTGCTATCTTCTTTTTGGTTTTTTTTTTTTTTTGGTGGAACTGGGGATTGAACTCAGGCCCTTGAGCTGGCCAGGCAAGTGCTTATTCTTATGACCTACCTCCCTGGCCCCATGCCATCTTAATATTCTTGTTCTCTATTATCCATTGATTTCAAAGAAAACAAGGAGGAAAAGATATATCACTCAATGTCAAAAATTTTGACTCCAGAGTAGATATATAAGGGAAAAACAGACCAACATCAACACTGTGAAGGGGAGCATGAGAAAAGGGAGGGAGCGGAAGGAAAACAGGAGAAGACAGTACTGCTATTACTTCATTACATTTATTAAAAATAATTCCTATCTTATTCAGCAGCATTGCTAATTTTGAAATTCCTAATTTAAAAGTGATTTTAAGTTCTATTGTTGAGCGTGCTTAATACATACACAAATTTCTTATAAAGCCTGGCTTTAGTGTGCTCTTTCTGAACACTAAGCGAGCCTTCATTTCAACTTGATTTTGCATCCCATCCTGAAAATGCACTACGTGTTATAAAGAAAGTACTTGTGCCATCCTTTGAGATAAATGCAAGCCAAATATATCTTCTAGGATAGGGTTTTTAAATATTTGCATTACAGCATTCTCCTGGATGAATATATTCACTCTTGTAAAGTGAATTTCTAAGCTGACTGGAATAAATATGATTCAATCAGGTACAAACCCATTAAAGTAGCTGATATTTTTATCCACTAAAATATTTTTTCATCTCCCATTCCCTTTCCAAACTCAAGGTATATAGTTTCTATTTCATACATAAAGACAGAATTGAAAAAATTGAAAATCAACTCTGAATATTTCACATGGTGGGCAAGTTAGAACAATTTTACATGCACTGACTGAGAGACATCTCAATACAATTTATCCTTGAGGAATATGAAAATCATCTAAAATAAAGTGTATTCAGATATTGTTATTTTGATTCAGACCATGGAGTCATTTGTATGCTCAATTATGAGACACAGAACATTTTTTGCCATTCTTTCTTGAAGGGTTAGAGTATTAGAGTTGTTCTTTTTCTATGTCTGTGTATTTGTTTGTTTGTTTTGTACCAGGGATTGAATTTAGGACCTTGCACTTTCCAGGCACACTTCTGTCACTGATCTATATCCCTTGCCCTCAGAGAATTACAGTTTTGAAATAGATTAATCTTCATATGTCATATTTTATGGTCTCTTTTCATAACGTTAACCTAAAGTAGGATACTGTAAATTGTATGCCAATAGACAATGTTTAACGCACATATAGACACTGGATTCAAAGAGACAACTCAGGTGAGCAAAGAACAGCACTGCTTCGACTCTCCATCGGTGAGGGAAGTGTGGTTCAGAACCAATGACCAACTCTTATCTGAATTTCAGCATTTAAAACAACTGTGCCCTTATCTAACTATATTAAGGTATTATAAAATAGAGAAAAAAGAATACTTGTAGTCACATATTCAGATTTTTATTTTTGTAAAATGTACAAATATGGTTTCCTACCTAAATTAAATGGTTTCAAAAGGTTCATGAGACTGATCGCTTTAGAAGTAGAAATTATTCCAGTTTATTGAACCAATCAGTCATTTGCTGTTTATTCAAATGAACTGATTATTGCTGACAGCCATGACTTTGACAAGTTTATTGTTTTGTCTTCCTTTATACTATTTTTTGTACTAATGGAGTATATCCATTAACTTTCCATTGAAAGCATTCGTTACTATCTGAAAAATCTCATTATATAAGAGGTAATGACAACTTTCTTTCTTTATTTTTTTATTTTTATTTTTCTTGTTGTTGTTGTACTGGGGATTGAACTTAGGACTTTGTGCTTACCAGGCAAGTGCTTATTCTACTGAGCTATCTCCCCAGCCCCTATCACAAAACATTTAATTTGATATGTTCAAAGACACTATACATACATCTTTTCTTCTATATATTTTGCACAGGGTCTCACTGCACACCTGACTCATAGTGATCCTTCTGTTTTCAGATTCCCCATCATTAGGTTTACAGGCATGTGCCACCATGTCCAGTCTCGGTGGCCGGCTCAGCTCACCCAGGGGCAGGGCCGGCACAGCATGTGCTGCTGGGGTAGAACCATGGTCCCTGTGCTTTTAACTGGGAATTAGTCTGCTGAACTGTTTCACCTGCACTTTATGTACATAACTTCATGTTAGTTTTGAGATTGTCTGTTTAACTTGAGTAAGATAAAAAGGAAAATTCTATAGGTGATAAGTATTGTACCAATAAATCTAAAATATTTGTTCTCTAGGTGATTTATAAGATTCACGTTTATTTGAAAGTTTATAATAAAATTTAATTTTTTAAATACAGTGATCTGTTATATATAAATATATATATATAATATATGTAAAAATGAACAATCACATTATACACCTTCTTATGTATAAAAATGTTGCTAGTAAACTGGTCTGTTTAGTTGCCAGAAAAATATCAATATATTGAAAGATTTACTGCTTTAAAATTAATGATAAAAAATTAATGATGAATCATGGCTAATTTAATGTTAAAATAATAAGTTCATAAATATTTAATAAACGTATTGAGCAAGAACATGAAAATTTTGAAACTTCTTAGCAACAAATTTTATGCAAAACAGAACACTTAAAATCCTTCCCTAAAATAAAACTAAAACATATCTTAAATGATTACATATCTCTTAATATCATATTATTTTCATAGGCTTGTAGAAAAATGCAACTTTCAAAGGAATGATGTGTTGAAAATAAAGATACTTAAATATACATGCATGCATTGTATTCATATTTGCTTATTTAAATTACACATGTCTAAATATATACATTATATATGTCCCTTGGAAATGTTAGCTTTGATCATTAGACGCAACTGGTAGTTAAGTTACATAAAAAGCAAAACAAACAATTTCTGATATGCAGAAAAAAAATTTTAAAAACCAAAGGGTTCCTTTGCCTATGGATTCTTATTAATCTATACATTTTCTAAAAAAAGCACTTGCCCTTTTTTAATGCTAATGCCAGCTTTTGTTTGTTTCCTTAAAACATTTTTTTTCACCCAAATGCTGAAGAGAAGCCTCCACAACTAGTGCATTAATAGTTTTATTAATTCAGCTAGTCATCAGGTGCAATTCATCAACTGCACAACTCTTTGTGTTCTATTTTTGTTAAATGCTTCTTCTGTGGAATTTAAATTATGAAGAAAAAGTGGCTGACTAATCTGAATTTCTCAATTTATTCATGTTCAATGAAAAGCTATTCATCAGCGCCAGCTCTGCTGTGAGTTCAAATCAAATTTAAACCACCTGGGAGTAAACAAAATTGTTCTTCCCTGGCTCTTGGAAGAAGAAGAAAAAAACTAACATATTTTCATGAAACTCAAGACACTAATATGCTTGCCTGAAATAAAATAAAGATGGCCAGGCTTCGGATGCTTTCACTCTATCAGATAGTTTGTCCATGTGCTGGTAGATCCTACTGTATCGCTTCAGGAGATCTATAATGAAATGGCAATCTCTTTTACATCATATAAGTACAAAATAACCAGTCATTTTTGGTTCCCCCAAAATGTATAAAATGTATAAAGCTGCTATTTTATAGTTTCTTTTGAACATTTCAACTGTTTATGGAGTTGATAGTTAAATTGATCACTATCAGAATGCCAATCCAACATTTCTATTCATCTAAATTACGGGATTTACCTGCTTGGACTTCACAAGTGCTCAGTCTTATAAAATGAGAAAATTTCCATCATAAGCCAGGCCTGAAAGTTGGTGGAAGCGGATGTGAAGTTTTCGAAAGGAGCTCTCACCTAGGCCTCTAGGGACTCGTCTGCTGAGGGTGGAAGTGACGCGTGTGCTTTTCTGAGCACTCGTAGCAATATAAGGTTACACTCATTTCTGAGTTGATGAATTCGCATCTTAGTGAATTATCAGTTGATGACAAACAAAAGAACATATATTAACAGTAAAGCGCACATTTTATTTCCATGACTTTAATAAGGATTTGAAGACATGTGGATTAAGTTTATAAAAACTCCATACATTATTCCGAGAGGGATAGATAGATTCTAGTTATAACAATGATCTTCTATTGTTAACATCCTGAACTAGCTGATATTTAATGCACACAGGAATGAACCGGTGGGTAGGGGAGCTATTGCTTACCACACAATAGTAAAACACTGGCGGGTGCATAGGCTTTGCCTAAGCAGTAATGCTGGAAAATCTGAATATTTTATGTCAATAATCTCTCATCTTTCACTTAATTGTTCAGAATATTAATGCAAAAATTTTGTCACTAGAGATTAAATTCAGGGGAGATATTAAAATTATTTGAAACAAAGATGCAGTGTTCTGACCTATAGCTGCCAGATTCTAATATTTGCTGCATAAATAGGTGGAGTATGTGTTCATTTATTATGTAGGGGAACAATATGCAAAGGTTGTACAAAACTTAGAATATATCATTAGAGGTACTATCTACAAGGTGTCATCTAATATAAAGTATTTATTAGTTGCTTCTCCATCAGGAAATATAGTCCTTTTCCATATACATTTTAAATTAAAAATATTTTGAATACAAGTATGGGATATCTTGTTGTAAGAAGTTAGTGTATCAAGTATAAGGAAAAGATGAGTTATCATAAGCCTTCTATTTAGTTCTTATCCTCAGTCTACCTTAAAGCCTCTGAGGATATTATTTCTGCTTCAGGGAAAACTAAAGTTCAATTTCCTTCTGATATAGTTTGTGTTGAGGATGGAAGAGACCAGAATGTGCAAAAAGCCACAACCCTATGAGAATCCTGAGGAAGGTACAATGTGACACGAGGGTCCATAAAAGCTGTACAAATGTATCTCCGGGCATCTCAGCCGCATCTATCTTTGTAAGGATAGGCAGAGAACTACAGGAGGCAATTTAGTTTAGTCTTTAAAACTGAGAAATACCGATCACTCTATATAATGGCATTTTCTAAACTATTACAAAATATTTGAAAATATTGTATCTTCACAATAAAATGAAAACCATATAATTATAAAATAAAACAGGAGAGGAACAAGGGAGAGGAAAGAGGGTAAAGGAAAGAAGGGAAAAGTAAAATTGCCAGGGAAGTGGCCGTAGAGATAGCTCAGCAGTCTAAGTGCCTAACTAGGCAAGTGGAAGGACCCAGGTTCAATCCCCGGTACCAGATGCAGGGTCGGCCATGCCCTAGGAACACCAGGCTGGGCACTAGCGGGCCTCTGAAACAGGGCCTGGTGGCTCATGCCTGCTAACCCAGTGGTGGGTAGGCTGAAACAGGAAGATCAATATGAGTCCCAGGTGTGCAGTGAGACCGTGTACCAAATATATAAAATTAAAAAAAAAAAAAAACAGAAGGAGGAAAACAAGCTTTTTTAAAGGGGCAGGAGAAAAGGGTTGAAAGGGAGGGTAGGGGAATAGGAAAAAAAAAAGTTATATCATGTATCCATCAGATTCTCTCTGATGAATATGGCCATTACCTATATCTAAAATGCACCAATAAAATCTGATTGAAAAAATATTCTTTGGTGTAAAATTGTTCATTCAATTATTTCATCCACATTGAGATATTAACCACAGTATGCATTTTATGTACTTAATTGTGAGATTTAAAGGATTTTTCTATCACTAATTTGTTGTTTTTGAAAACCCAAGGTTTGTTATAATGGATAGTACTACTTAAAATGTCTGCGTAATGGTTTGCACTATTATCTGCAGCTGAAATGATGTTTCTGCCTCTGCGGTCCTGCTGGAGGCAGCTGCGTCCTTTGTGGCCCCTTAGCTCCACATGGACTCTTAGTCCTAACATTTGCCTTTTAAAACCTCTGTAGAGATCTAACAGAAAAATCACAAGAACAGCATCTTTTGTGCTTCTCTTTCTCTGGAAATACCAAAGCAGCAGCGTATCTTCCCACGTTTAAAAAGAAAGAAAGAAAATGTTTTAATCTTTCATTTTACAATATAAAGTTTTTAGCCAAAAGTGTATTTATTAAAAGAAATGGGTCTATCACTAATATAATGGCTAACTATACAAGTTTCAAACTTACTTTTTTTGAGGATCAGTCAAATGTAAAACAACTGTGAAATTCAGTTCTCTCTCAGTAGACAGTATAGCAATTAAATCTAAAAAGGGCTTCGCTTATCTAGACTTTTAGACTTAGTCTAAAAGGGAAGGTAGAAGTAAACCAGAGTGAGGAAAACAGAGATTAGTACTTGGTTTATTTTCAAATTGTCCTATATTTAATAGACCAGAAAAGCCAGTTAACATTTTCAAGAACAATGGTGACATCCATGAAGTAATTCATGGTAAAAACTGTATGCAGTCCTTGTGGTCAAACATACAGAAAATCTTCCGAATACAGGGATAATTTTGAAAGCCCTCAATGTGACCAGTGAAAGACCCCTTACTTCCAGAGCCACTGATGTGTTTATCTTTGAGATCTAAAAGTGAAAAATCTATGAGTACAAATGAAAGACCAGGGCCATCTCTGGTAATGGTAGAGAGATAGGGTTACACTTTTCAAAAATAAATATAAACTTGGTTTTATTTTAAAAATAACTCTACTACACAAAGATACTATAAAATGTCCAAAATAGAATGAATCCAAAGGAAATTGTCAGTTATAGCTTTCTGGACTAAGGGCACTCTTTTACCTCCACATGTAGTTTCAGTAAACACCAAAAGAATTGGCCACACATTGACCACCTAAATTGCCACAGATGAGTTCAGGCAGGACAGCTCCAAAGTGCCCTACCCAGTTTTCCACCAAAAAATCACTAGATACGCAATCTAGAAATGGAAAATGACTCCAAGTGGAGCAACACATCGGATTTAGCTTGAAAAATTTTAAAAACAATTTTAAGTATAGTCAAGTAAATTAAAAACAGTAACAGTTTTCAAATGATTAAAGAAAATTTTTGTTAGGCCAGGGACAGAGATCAGTGGCATAAGCACCTGTCTGTGATGCACAGGGTCCTGAGTTTGATCCCCAGTATCAAAAGAAAAAGAATATTATTATTAATGTGATTCTCTTCTGTTACAAACTATAAGGGAAATATTCTTCAAATTTGATATACAACTCAAAACGCAGGCGGGACTTTAATGTATAAATAGTTTCATATTGTGCTAGGGACAGCTCCAGTCATCAGAGGTCTCAATACCTTTACCACACCCAAGGTAAGCAAAGTCAGTTCCTGTCAGCAGGGCCACTGGGGTGGTCTAGAACCCTCATCTGCTGGTGGAAACTCCACTGAGCATAAGGACCACTTCAGTCCAGCACAAAACCCCATCTGGAAGTACTCACTGAAATCAAGTTGTGAAATAGTCCCAGGCAGTGAAAGTTTTGTTAGACGCTTTAGTGGACTCTTACCTAAGACAAATTATTCTTTGAGACAATAAATGGTATTGTATTTTAGAAGTTATGTTTTTGCCATAATGGAGAGTCACTTTGTATTGTATATTTCCATTTTGATCCCATGTCAGCCTCTTCTTTCTTCTCTATATGTCTTTTCAATTACAAATAGTATAGCATTGCATGAGTTGAAATCATGGGCATGAAAACATTTAAAACAGTAATGATGTTTTGATGCTAGTACTAGACACTAATTCAAAAGTGCTCACTCATAGTCTACTACCTAGTATAATTCCAACCAAGTTCACTTCCTTGATTTAATAGCAGCATTGAATGCAGAAGTATGTCCTTGGTGAATCTGTCTATCTGTCTGTCTGTGTGTTTATCTGGGTGTCTGTCTGGCCGTCCATCTGTCCATCCACCCAACCACCTATCCATCCATCCATCTATTTATTCTTGGAGGAAGAGAGGGAAGGAAAGAGAGACAGAGAGATACCAAGAGAGAGACAAGCAAAGATAGAGAACTGAAAATGACTATCACAGATGGGCCAGATGTTGGGATCTTTCTAAGCATGGCTACAATAAGAAAATACACTGCACTCTATTGTACTCTAGAACTAATGATTAATTTCAATAAAAGATCTACTAGTGAAAGTTGGTTCACCCAACTAACTCCTTAAATGCACATTTTACCCAGAAATTATAGCCCCCAAAATCTAAATAGTATAAAGATGATGACCATTCTTTCATTTTTTTTTT
>NDGN011452432.1:0-11389 GCA_002564285.1 Tympanoctomys barrerae
ATTAACCACTAAGAAGAATGTATGCAGTGTGTTAATTATTGAAACTGTCCTAGCAATTTGATTGGAAACGTCTAATTGCTATTTGTTTATCAATAAAATTCTGAAAAAAAGAAAAACATACCAAGCTTAAAACTGGAATGGATTTGTAGTATAAAAATGTTGAGGTAAATCTTAATATTCATTGCCTATTACTATTGTAATGTACCACTGCTGTAGGTAAGAAGGAAAGAGTGTTGGTAGCATCAAATTTGTAAAAATGTTTTACTCTCTCTATTCTCCTATTATTTTTTAGTATTTTTTAAAATCTCTAATTATTAGTTAGAGTCTGTGTTCCCCCAGGTAGAAACACAGCAGAAATATCTTATAAGAGTGAGACAGTGTCTGTCCATTTAGCTTTTGACCTTTATAGAGTAGACACAAAGAAAAAAAAAGGCCACTGCTTGAGAAACTCCCTAGAGGCAATCCTAGCAACCATGTGTCCCTGTATGACTAAGGTTTTCATCATAGTTTTAAATTAATAAGTCAGACTAACTCAAAAGCTTTAATCTAGATTGTGGTATTGAAGAACTTGCATCAGACATTTTCTGTTTTAATTTTCCCAGTGCTTGATATAAAAAAAGGTTTTTCCTTTTACATTTTTTGAAGAGTATTAAGGACCTTAATGCGCCATATTGACAGAGTAATAAAAATAGCAAATTGCATTTCAGGCCTCGTGCCAACATCATTAAACTCCCAGTCATACCCAAAACAATAAGGAGGACAAAACAAAAGCTGTAGCTCTCTTCCAGTTCCACCCTGATCCCTGGTGAGCCACAGCCAGTAGCTCTTGCCTTGAGTTCTTTTTATATTAAACCATTCAACCAAAGCTCTCATGCATTTTGACCTCGGTTGTGTAAACAGTCTCACCTTCCTTCTCACGAGGTTGTTTATCCATTGATAATAGTGCGTGCTCTAAAAGGGATGCTTCAATTCATACAATGACAAAAGGATGTGTGCCCCTCCCTCCTACCCAGCCACCCCACTCTGCAAATTTACATGTCAAGAATTTTAATGTGCCAGAATTAATACCCCTCTTATTCGAAATACTGATCCCCCAAAAACCCATTCTGCAATTTTCACACAGTACTTGTCCATGGAAAATTGAGCAATAGAAGAGGCTATTTGGTTCATCTACCAAAATAGAACTCTTATGTTATCAGAATAAATTAAGTAGTAAACATTCAAAGTGTTCCCCGCCACTTGAAATCAATACATGAAAAAAGGATAAGGTGTTATGGCTACATTTAGAGATTGCTAAAAAGTTTTATGCCTGGTGATAAAAAATATTTTAAAAAGACAATGTTTAAGAATGTTTTTAATTTTTTGTAAACTGAACAAGCTCTTGATTTCTCTTATAGGAGAAACCCAAACTAGTAATAAGAAATCTGAATTAATAAGTAAAAGTCAAAATAAGTGATAAATAATAGGAAGTAGGAAGATAGATCTTTCTTGACTAGGAAAGGCTCAAGAGATGCAGGATTGGGGAAAAGAACGAAGACATGTTATGTACCTATATCAACTCCATACAAGGTATATAAAGACTGTGTATTGCAAACCTTTAGTAATTAAAAAAAAATCAAAATGAGGAAGCTCTTTAAATTTTAAATGTGGTATTTAAAAAGAGAATTTTATTTTACTCTTAAGTCAAACCTCATATTATGAATTTAGTATATGAACTGTAAATTCCAAGAAGAAAATGTTAAATTCTTTCATTTTTTTCTTAGTAAGGAATTCCTTTAAGGTAGGAGTCACATTCCACACATGTAAAACATATTGGAATTAAATATGTATGCACAAATGGAGTTACTGGCGAAAGAAACATATCAGGAAGCCAATATATATACTCAAGACCAAATTTTCATGTTACTTTTTTGAAAATTCTTTGTAATAGAGAGAGGTTGAGAATTACTGTTGGACATTACACCACGCCATCTTCAGCTGCCTTATACAGTATCTCAGGAATTGGTCCGGCAGGTCTGCAGTAGCTCAAATGAGATTATTCTCCGATATTGATCCACTTATCCCATGACAGCACTCCCATCTTGAAACCCCTTGGATACTTTGAAATCCTCATTTTTGTTCAGTTGACTGTGAACTTAGCTACTTGTTCTTTCATGATTGCAATATGTGGGCAAGCTTTCACTAAATTTCTTCATGAACATTTAAACTAACTTACATTTAAGGGTATCTGAGAACTAGAAGTTCAACATTTCATGTAATTTTTCCTTCTGATTAAATAAAACTGGCTCCAAAACAATTCAAACATAAAAATTTTAAAAACTTAGGGTTATCTTTTCTAAACTGTAAAGAGCAGGGTGGAGTATTTAATTAAAAAATAGAACCCTAATTCGCTTTGGCAGACCATAGAATAGTCTGGTATGGCACTACCGTGTGATATGGCTAAGATGATCGATTTGTCATTTATGCACTCTAAGTTGTAAGGTTGGGCCAGCCAAATTGCTCAGCGGATTAAAGCTCTTCCAAGCAGGTGCAGGGTCCAGCAGTTGATTCCTGGGCCTGTTGTGCCGGCCCCACCCCTGAGGCATGCTGAGACAAAGATTGAGACTGGGCATGGTGGAGCATACCTGTAATCCCAGCACATGGGAGGCTGTAAGCAGGAGAATCACTATGAGTCTGATCTAGTAGTGACACTTTGAACACCCTGTAGACCTTTCTCTAAAATACAGAATAAAATAATTAAAATAAAATAAATAAGTTGCAAGGCTGCAATGCCTTAGCCTTGTTGGCACAACATACACCATTTTGAGACCTCTGGGGAGCAGAACCCTAAAAGGTTTTTTAGGCACTCTAGTAAATAAGCAGAAAGTTCCTAAAGCTTTGCTACAGAAACAAGTCAAATCCCAGGTGTAACAGCAGAGGGCGTAATGAAAATATTTCTAAAGGACCACGTAAGGGTAGACCTAACCATCAAGCATAATTACATATAAAATCAATGTTTAAATTTAAAAGTTATTGCAGTAAAAGACACATGGTAATAATTTCCCCTCAAAATACGTCCCACATTCTGTTAGATACCATCTTTTTTGCCGCTTTGTGCAACAGTCCTGAAAATTCTTTTTGTAAGTGTCTTTATGTGGTGTGACTTTATGTGGTGTGACATAAACTTTCACCATATTTTTTGTCACATTTCATATGTAAATAATTAAAGTTAGGAATCAGTTTATCAGGATTTATGCAGCATCTTGCAAACAACTATTCAACTCTGTAGTTTAAAATACCTATGTCATGTCTCTCTGAAATCTGTGGTTGACTTAGGCTCCTCGGGATCGTCCGTTGGCTCCACGAGGTGTTGGCGTGAGCTTCGGGTGCCCAGCAGTGTCGATGGTTCTGCCTATACAGAGATCAACTTGGGCTACAGAGCAGTGTGTCAGTTCTATTCCTATAGCCTGTTTTTGTGTCTTGGACTCTCCAGAACAGGGTGGCAATAGGGAACAATGTAAGTATCCAAAGTAGAAGTTGCAATTCCCTATGTCTCTGCTTAAGAATTTACATCTTATCATTTGAGCTATATTCTATTGATCAAAGCAATTATAGACCCATCTTGTTCACAAAGGGAAAGAAAAATAACTGCATTATTATGCATAGTAAGCAAATCACTTTCAGCCATCAGGAGATCTGGTCCAGTTAAAGTTGCTTACTTATCTCACCTAATCAACAGATATGTACTGTTCTCAATAGTATAATTATTTGTCTGCATAATAGAAATATAGACTGAAAGAAATGATTGTGCTTTTATAGAAAATGTATATTAACTCATATTTCCTTAGCTTTTCCCTGGAAACTTAATTTGAAATCTTGGGTCTGTGTTTGAGAAACTTTTCCCAAAATGTTAACTAAATGAGGAACAGCTGCCAAATTGTATGTATTTAATGAGTTTTTAACACGAATCTACAAAACTTTGGGAATTGCGTTGCGTCAGCTATTGCCACGATATTGTTGCATAACAATAACGTTGAAATTCAGTAATTTAGATCAAGTGGAATTTACCTTGTACAATGTACACATGCAACAATCTGCAGGTCTGCTTGAACTCGCCTAGCGGGGATTGGCGGGATTCCTTGCCAAAGGGAATTTTTTGTCCAGATGGTCCATGTTCACCTCTGGCCTTCCCCAGCTGCATAGGCCAACGAAGGAAGTCTTTCTTTCATGGTAGTAAAAGAAAAGCAAGAGAGCTAGTTCAATGGACAAGCAAATTCTAGTTCTCTTTTTATTTATGCATGATAATATTCCTTACCCCCAAGCAGTAATGTAACCATTTGAAATATCAATGGAACAAAATTTATACTTCATCTTATGCAAAATAAACACAAAGAACAAAAGGAAGATCAAAGGTATTATAATAACAGAACAACATATTTCAAGTGAAAAAAATTTTTAAATTTAGACTTCACTATTTATATCACTAACATTGTAAAAACACTTACAAAGTGAACTCTATTCCCTGCCATATTTATGTCCATGATTATGTATCTATTGACCAATAATTTTACATCATTTCAAAAATTTATTTTTTTGGCCTTGTAACTAAATATATAAAATTCTATTTTATTTTAAAAGCATAACTAAAGTATAGCTAGATATTTAGCATTAAGATGCAATTTCATTGCACTTATTTGACTGTAAATTACAGATAAAAGTCAAAATGAAGAATGCCCCTATTATCAATTGTAAATATTTTCTAGAACTTTTAGTTTATGGTTATATATTTATAGTCTTTGATTCCTCAATAATTTTTATGATGAAATAAACTTTATTGTAACTTTTATTTTATAATACTGAAAGAATGTTTCCAGAATGTTAGATGTTAAATTCTATTTCTTGATGACTTTCAATCACATTGAACTTAGATAATCCTGTGAAATTTGCATAAAATTTATAAGAATTTAAAAGAGGTTTAGCATTCAGAGACCCTTGAATGCCACAAGAAATACTTGTGGAAGTAATAGAAATTTTTCTTGAACTACAATTTTCAATAGAAACTGTGTATACAATTATGAATGCCAATAAACTGATCAAGAATAGTGAAAAACTTGAAGTATCAGTGATTGAAACATGCATTTTAACCCTTATATATTATAAAAAATTCCATTCCAGTCTCCATTCCAATAAAAGTTGTTTCTTGAGCTTTTCTTCTGTTGAACTATCATGCATTTTTAAAAATAATAATAAACATTATTATGATTTTATAATATGTAGTCAAGTGCTATACAAGAAACAGTCATTATTATTATATTGAAACTAAAATACATATAGCTCATGTATTGAGAAAAGTGTTTGGAAATTAATCTTTATCATATAATTTTATCTATATTTTTAAAATGATGAGGCAACTAAAGTGCAAAATGATTCATTATTCTGTATTAGATCCCTCAGATAACTGGTGGTAGAAACAAGATATCTGGTTTTGAAAGTCTAGATAAAATATATCGAGGATAAATATGTATCAATATAAAATATACAATGAGCACATAATATATATACATCTCCAGTTTAATAGCAAAACACATTTTGCTGCCTAATTTATTTTCTCTTGAAGAAATTTTTCTGTAAAATTTCACAAGTTCTGTAAAGTTTTCATAACTTTAGTGTCTAAAATTTCTACATAGTTATTTCATTTGCTTGTTGTTTATGAGGATGTAGACAACTTTAGTTAAGAAATCTATGATTGATGGAATATGCATATTTTTCCATTTTATGCTATTACAAACAATAATAATATAATGCATAAGGCTTTATAACATTTTTCGTGTCTAAGACTGAAGCTTTGTAAAATGTTTGTTAGTTCAAGAGAATATCTTAGTATAATCTTGACTGACATTATAAAAATATGAAATATACTGGAACAGGAAAATGGTGTTTTCCTAGACTAGCAACCAAGGAGAATAGACGGCATAATCAAAAGGGAACTTTTTAATGCATAACAAAAGTTATATTGCTTAGTGCAGCTTTTCTTCAATGAACTGTGTTTCTGACAAACTTTTCTTCTTTATCATCCTTAATATGTTAATAGCATGAAGGCCCTATGTAACCATATGATGTTGTACATGAGTACAGTATTACTGGAATATCTGGTGCAATTTTGGTTTTAGCCTGAATGTGTTCTTGTGTAAGTTTTAAAATCTCAGCCATAGGTTATAATTTGGTTTAAGGGAATTGGAGTAAATGACATCTAATTAAATTCTCCATTCTAAAATGCTGTGATCTGTATCTGTTTTAAACATTCATTTAGAAACGTTCATGACAGAAAAAATTAGTTCAAACAATGGAATTAGACCTGAGCATAAAATTATTTTAAGGTAATTTTCCAAAACATTAAATAAAGTTTCATTTTTAGTTTGTAAAACAATCTAAAATAATCATTTAAAATTCTACTTTTTGAGATGAAAATAAGTCATTAATCTACAAACAAGTAAATTGAGTGTAATGTTATATAAACAACAATGGCAATTCACTGAATTAAAATATAATGAAATAATTTTTAGCCACAAAAAACTATAAACAAGTATCAATTCAGAAAGCCTTCTTTCTCAGTTTTGAATCTTTCAGAAGATTCAAAGTAGCTTATCGTACCACATTAGTTTACTCTTTTGGTAGGAAAGTAACCTTAGTGAACTTTGGCCTATCTATAGTTCCAAACCATCTGTTTCCAAAGAAAATGATGCTTTCTTCAATGAAAGACATAAAAACACCGAGTATATGCCTAATTGCCCTGCTGGCTGGGTTTAGAATAAAACACTGCAAAGCTGATTGGTGAATTGATTTTGCTATTTGCTGTGGTTTTGTGCAAGCATCTAATCAATTGGATAGTTTGTGCTGACCCATTTTGGGGTTATTGTGTTCTCTGTAATATTTATCTTCAATACCATTTTAGCGCTATATGTTTTTATACATTTGGAAAATGAAAGCACTCTCTTTAATGCTGATTCTAGAGCTTTTATATGCCAGGTACATATAATGTAGAGGCACATATAATTTCAAAAATTAAGTCAGTGTACAGTATGAAAAAATTCTATATCAAACATATCCAATGTAGAATTTTTTAATTTAATTAAGCTAAGGGACAAAACTTTTTTAGGTACAGGAATTTGAACACTATGTCAATGACAAATTTGAGGCTTTTTCTATATATTTTCACATAAATTTATAGATTCTAGAATTTGGAAGTGACCTTAAATGTCCTTTAATTCCCTAATGCTTGAATTCCCTCTACAATATCTCCACCATGTGGTTATTTGGCCTAAGTCACCACCAGTGACAGGAAACAATATGTATCAAGAGGAATTTAGTTTCATCTCTTCAGTCATTACTACTCCATAGTCCTTCTTTAGGTTAAGCTCAAGATGTATATCTGAAGCTTCTAACAATTGATCTTAATTATACTTAATAGTTCCTGATACATTGAGCCTAAATCCCTTAATAATATTCTGTTTACATTAGAGATATTTTAGAAAGATATTGGAGCTATATATTTCTTACTGATATTTTCTGAACCTTCTCTAGTGTGCTCATATTCATATTGAAATGGGAAGTTTGCTGTGGCGCCTTCTGTGTTTGTGGTGTTGATTACCAGAGTAAAGGCAAATTATTAATTCTGCCAAAATTCCTTACTTCAATTAATGGAGGTATCATCAAAGGATATTAAGGACACTCCTGAACCGCCTTTTATAACTAAGTCACTAACAAATATATCCCTTTTCAGTAATTATACAGTTGGTTTTAGGCTTTAACTTCTATAACACATTGAAATTATTTCATATTACCAACATCTTTCAATGTTTAGCTTCTTCTTCAAGTGAAAGCTAAATGAAGTTGACTTAAAAATCTACAGTATTTTGTATATTAACTATACCAGTTAATAGCTTCTTGCAATGAAAATAAATAATAGTTACGGCTTCAATTAAAAAATAGTCTTCATTTATGCAGAAATCTTTCGGTGGTATATACTGCAAGTGTGTCAGAGAAATTTTATAGTATCAACATCTCAATAATCAAGTTTTATAGTTTATTCATATTTACTTTTTAAATTTAGAAAAGTCTTCTAAACTTTTTACACTTGTAAAATTTATAAAAGAAAAATAAGACAAGAAAAATGTATTTATTATCATGCGTGACAACAAGACCAACTAAATAGTTGAGATTTCTATTATTAATGAGAAAGAATAAAATACATATTAAACAGAAGAAAAAGAAGACATGTCCAACAATATATGCAATACAAGTAAGAATTTTTCACCTGTAGGGAGTACCTATAGGTGTTTCAAATTCCAAAATGTCAGAAATCACAAAAAGAACATATTCCACATTCACAAAAATTAATATGTGCAATGGGTTGTAATGAAAGCTTTTATATTCCTAGTGGAAGTGTAAATTTAATAGTTCAGAAAGCCACTTTTGTTGTTATATAATCATACTAAACATATATAGATTCTTGCTGAACTATTACTTTATTAGTAGACTTTGGAATATTTTTGCACAATTGACAAATACACTCAAATCAATAGTGACAATAGGGAGACACTAAATGTTTGTAATAACATTTCTAGAATATATGATGATATATCTACATGGTAGAAAATATACAACGTTTTACACAGTTGGTCACATCCACAAGTATAAACCTTAAACACGTGATACTATATGATATTGCATAAGTCACAAAAATAAAAAGATTACAGAGTTAGGAGAATAAATAAAACTATAAACAATTTCTTATTAGTAATACAAACATGAATGTAATGCTCTAAAAATATAATTAACATAACGCTGAAAAATTAATGGAAAGGATTCCCTTGGAGGATTGAAGGGAGATAAAGACCTTTAATAGAGAATGGGTAACAGCTTACTTCGATTGATGGAGGTATCATCAAAGGACATTAAGGATATTCCTGAAATGCTGTTTATAACTAAGTTGCTAACAAATATATCCCTTTTCAGTAATTATACAGTTGATTTTTGGCTTTAAATTTTCACTAAAATTTCAAATTTCAGGAGCAAGAAAATAACTCAGTGGCTTAAGTGTCTGCCTGGCAAGTACAAAGTCCTGTGTTTGAACCCCAGTATAATATAAAGAAATCAAATCTCAGATTGAGGATTGAGCATATTGTTAAACACATTTTTTGATACTGAATATACTTGCTGTGTAAAACATAATTATTTTAAATACATAAAAACTCAGGCAGAAATTAGCTATGCTTTGGCTAAATTAATGTTTGAAACAAAAAGGAAGAGACTATTAAGAAAATTCATAAAATCTAAATACAGCATAATTGTGAGAGTACTTAACATTTAATATTTAAAAAACAAAAATAACTTAAAATTTTATGCAAACTGTTTATATGATACAGCTAATTTTGTCTGGAATAAATAGTATAGGCAATAAGAAAAAAAAACCACTGAGAAAGGCAATAAGATGTTTATTTTATTATTTTCTGAATTTATTGATTGTCCAAAGTATCTAAAACAGTGCTTGTATTGATAGGCAATAAAACCTTGCTTTACTAAATGAATAGAAGTAATAATTATAATGGAACAATTATTATAACTGTTGAATTCAGAGGGAGTACTATGAACAAAAATAACATTGAAGAGTGAAAATTGCCAGAGTATATATAATGTACGATCTTAGATACCAAGGAACTTATTCTGTGAGTGTTCTCTAAGATAAACAAACATTTTCCATCAAGTTTAACTTGACAAATGAGCGATGCTTTGCAACCCGAGCTGTGAGTGATGCGCGCGTGCGCCCGCCTGAGCCTGGCTCCTTCCTCGCCCTCTCTGTGCCTCTGGCCCAGTTTGCACTCCCTCACCAGCTCTTACTGAGGAGTCGGTGCTCTCTCGCGACAGCAGCAGGTTCTGGAGGACATCCTGCTTGCAGAGGAGAAGTAACAGGTGCAGGAAGTCCTCACGTGAGATAGGATTAGGGAGATAAGCAGAATGTGGGGACCGATACAAAATTTTGTAGAAAAGCAACATTCTAGTAAGTCTGTCATACTGTGCAAGACCAACCTGGCTAACGACAGTATGTTATATTTCCATGAAATCCTCAAAAGGAGGCAAAAGCAAGTGTTCTATGAATGCTTTCAGGTTGTAGAACAAATCATTCATTATTTCTTATGAGAATATTGACTTTGGTATACAAGTGCTTTAGATTACAAACTTGTTTCTTAAACTAATTTTTCTTGTAAACCCAGGATTTACTATGTATGTATGTAAATATATATATATTTATCATTTCATATATATATATGAAATGATAAATATTCAGCTTCTTAAAGATTATGAAGACCAAATGTTTTAAATTGAATTTAATAAGATTAAAAAGAAATTACAATCCTTGTATTCAAAATAGTTAGGATAGATATATAGCTGCATTCTCTTAATTCGAGAAATAGAGGGATTTGGTCTAATAGTGTTTATAAATAGGATATCATGTCTACATCTTGTACAACAAGTAACCACTAGGAAGGCAGTATGCAATGTGTTAATTATTGGAACTGTCCTACCAGTTTAATTTGAAATTGTCTCATTGCTATTTATTTCTCAATAAAATTATGGAAAAAAGAAATTACAAAGAATATGTTAATTATTAGAAAATGAGAAAATGCTACCATAACTTCTGCATTAGAAATAAGAAACTGAAAGTATAAAATATCTATAAAAATTGAGCTACACTGCATATAAATACCTATGGGTAACAAAACTAAAATTACTAAAATAATTTTAAGAAATAATAGAATAAATAAAATTTTAATTTATTATTACTAGCATTCTTCAATAAGACTACATACATAATGAAATAAAAATATATAAACTTATTTATGTATATAATAGTAATAAATACATCGCATCATAGTTAATACCATATTGCAAAAAAAATGAACATGTCCTACCCCTGGTGATATATATAACATTCTTAACCTGAAATACAATAATGTGAAATTATAACTATAATAATATCTATGGAAAATTTTAACATATTAATTTAGTTTTCTAGTATTGTGTCAAAATACCTAAAATAGACAATTTGAAAGGAGAAAAGAATACTTTTGTTCATGGCTTCTAAAGTTCCTGTTCATAATTAGGGGACTCCTTTGCTTTAGGTCTAGTGAGTCACAGCATCGTGGCAAGGTCTACAGCAGAATAAAGATGATCCACTGTAAGCAGAAAGCAGAGAGGGAAAGGAGGGGAAAAGATAGAAGGAGGGCAGAGAAGTGGGAAAGATGAAAGGAACTGAAGAAGAAAGAAAGGAAGGAAGGGGGGAGGGAGAGAGGGAGAGGAAGGGAAGAAGGAGAGAAGGAAGGGAAGGAGGAAAGAAGGAAGGAAGGGGGGA
>NDGN011452434.1:0-15048 GCA_002564285.1 Tympanoctomys barrerae
GGGGGGGAGGGTGAGAATTACGTACTCGGTCCTTATATGTGTGTGCCATTTAATGCCTAATAAATACTATGTGCTTAAAACAGTACCAGAGATCCGAACACCGTTCTTTTCATTCTGTACTGTTGCTGATTGCAGAGAGGGACTGTGAAGTGGATTGGCCTCAACGTGAGCTGCGGATCCCTGCGCTTTTTCCAGTGGCATTTTGCCCTCATTGTCCATGAACATGACAAAGCTGAATATATTTACCCAGTAGTCATAGCCCCAGGATGAGTAACTTGCTTAATTAAATTTGTATTACAATGGCAACAGAACCATCACTAGGAATCCCACTGGACCCAACTCAGGTACTGGCCTACCTATTGACAATACCTGATGCTTGGTTTTCTAGGAGTCTGTGTCCAAATCGGTGGTCAGAATCGGGTGTTTTGGGAATTCTGAGGCAAACAACTTTATGGGGGACCCATAGACTATTTTTTTTCCCCTACAGAGTTCAGATTGGGGAATTTGTTCCACATGGAACACACAGGCACAGAGCAGGAAGCCAGTCTGAACAAATGAGCACTGCTGTTTTTCTTGCGAGTTTTTGTAACTCGGGTGCCCACGTCCCTCAAGCCTTCTCTTTCGGATCATTGGTGACAAATTATTCATTTCATCAGGTCCCCCAGAACCTCCCCAGGCAGAGCGCTCCTGAGAAGTGTGAATTAATTATGAAGAAGACCTCAGAGATTGCCAGCACATTGGAGAAACTAGGTCAATGGCTCGTCGGCCCTCCAGGGGCTGAGTCAGCAATGTTTCCTTGAATACGTTCAGACTGCATGTTAAATAGATATCTCTTGGGATGAGTTTGATTTGTAAAAGTTTGCCTTTGAAAAAAAAGTACCTCCCCAATTAACTTTACCAACTGTCACACACTGTGGGTCTCTTTCTGAAGAGCCGCACAAAAATGCAGGCTGAGTGTCATCTCTCATCTGAAACATATGGGGCCAGGTGGTTTTCAGATCTTGTAACTTTGGTTTCAGATATTTGCATATATATTTGGGGGATGACGTCCAGTTCTGAATATAAAACGCATTCATGTTTTATGTAACCTACATGGTTACCATCCAGAGGATATTGAATACAGCGTTCTTAGTGCACAGCCTTTTGACTGCGAGCGGATGCATGAGGTCATGTGTCACATTTTCTTGGTGTGATGTCACACAGGCACTTGGAAGGTTTAGGCTCTGGGATGTTGTGGAGTTCAGATTTTTGGATTAGGGATACGTAGTGTATACTGAGTTGACCCCTCCCTTCTACCACTCAGACAGTTGCCGCTGCTCAAAGATCATTGAAACATTTTCAAAGTAAGTTTCCTAAATCAGAAAAAAACAAAGCAGCCAATCCGTACGGTTTGGGTTCCAGACAAGTGGTACTATGAATCTTTTCGTGATTTGGTAGAATTAAAGATATACTATCCTAGTATTCACATAGGTGGGTTTTGTTGTCCTTGTTTTGGAGTACTGGGGATTGGACCCAACTGAGCTACCTCCCCTGGTATTTTCAGTTTGAGACAGGATCTTGCTGGGTTGTTCAGGCCGGCCTCAAACTTGCGATCCTCCTGCCCCAGCCTCCTGAGTGTTGGGGGATCACAGACGTGCCCGCCCTCAGGGTCACCTAGTTTTATCAGTGTGTTGGCTTCTGAATTGCACTGTAGTAAGAGAGTGTCCATGTAAAATTTGGGGAAGAAAAACATTTCCGGGCAGAGGACCCATGTACACAAATATCCAGCGGCAGAAACTGTACTGAAGACTGAGATGTAATGGTCTGTGGCCACCTCGTCTGCATTCCATGGGTTACTCGGCAGGTGTGCATGACGGCTCTACCCTGTCCAGCCCATACCCCACTTTGTTGAGGATCTAGTATGATGTACAGCCCACTTCCTGTTCGCTCTCTCACTTCGAAGCACAGATTCTGGTTGTGCGGGCAGGTGGGCTCCGGGCTTAGGAGTAAAGTACGATTACATTCTGAGGCTTGGGTAGTATTCTTGAGCTCAGAGAGGTTAGGAATTCTCAGGGCACCCAGCAGAAGCGTGGCAGAGTTTGGCATATTCCTTAACTTTATGCAAACCTGTTTTTGCCTCTATTCCAAGCAGATATTCTACCAGTCTCAAAGGACTGGGGTGAATTTAAGTGACATAATATTCAGCACAGGAGCCAAGAAGGTGGCTACTGTCACAGTAGATGCTGCACATGGGCTTGAAAAGACTTTGATCAGTGGAATACAATCTTTTTATTCACTCACTTAGCAAATATACATTTAAAAAATAAGGATGGCTGTTGTTAATGAGAAAATAGGGAAACAGCATCAGCTCTGTTGCGAAGAAAATGAATTAAACCTTTTGGGAGGAGACACTGGCAAAATAAACCAAGTTTTCAAAATGGTGAAGCATTTAATCTGAGAAATTTGCTCTTGGTTGTCACAGGCTTGAGAGGAGGGCAGGGCACTTGGGTCTGCTCTGCAGATGGAGGCAGGGTGGTGCCGTCATGGGTGGCAGTGACCCAGGTGGGGACAGAGCTGGTCCTGGTGCGTTTGCCAGTCACTCACCAATGAACCTGCTGTTGTCACAGCAAAGTGGCACCTGGACATTTCTGTGTCTTCTTTCTAGGGCTCTGGCCTCAGCTGGTGTGCTGGGAGAGGCTGTGGCCCAGGGGTGAGTTCTTTGTTCCTTATTAATAAATACCACATGGAAGCATACACCCACACACACGCACCCGCATGCACACACATGCACATGTGCACATACATACACATGCACACACATGCATACACATGTGCACACCTACATACATGCACATAGCACAACATTGGACGAGGTCCTTTCTCAAATCTCCCCCCTGCTGTGACCTGGGTTATTAAATTCACTCACCCACTCGCTGCTGAACACCAGTGCTCACCCCCGGCCAGTGAGTCCAGGGAGGCTGCTAGGAGGCCCTGCAGTTGTGCAGAAGCCAGGCATGGAGAAAATGCTTGATAACCACTAGCTGGTAAAAAGTAAAAAAAGTGAATTAATAAGTGTGACTAGTTCTCCTCCTCCTCCTCTTCGTCCTGCTCCTTGTCTTCCTTTTAGTGTTGGAAAACTTGATTGTGTGTTAGCTTTACAGCAGATTTAAGCTTAGTGAAGGTGTGGCAAACCTCCCAGTCACCATCACCCCCATCATCAACATCACCATCACCATCATTGTCATTGTCTTCAGCAGTAACTAAAACCGCTTCCCACATGCGCATCTTCTTACATGACTTGAGTGGCTGACTTTCTAAGCAACTCTCAACACTGACCCTTTGTGGCCCAGAGGAAGAGATGACAATTTTCATATCTCTCAGGCTGATCAGCCGGCCCCCTTTCTTTTCTGATCTCAAAATGCATTTTTATTCCACTTTATGAAGGAATCGTGCAGGTTAGCCTCACCAAAAGTGCGGGCCCTGCTCCTACCACTGTGGGTGTTGGGGTAGGTGTGTGAAGGTCCTTGGGGCCATCATAGGGTCCGGCCAAGTGCCCCCATTAGTGGTACAAGGGAGTGGCAATAGCGCTTGCTCGTGGGCCTTGTGTGGATACGCTGTCCCCATACTTGGCAATATGGCTTAGTACTGGGAGGGAGGCATGAATCTGCTGGCCACATTCTCGGTGAGGAAGGGCCTAACCACAGACCTCAGGTGATGTGGTGAGGTCACCTGGCCTCGGAGAGGCTTGTCTGCCATCCACACTGCCAGATCCCTTAGGCACTGGGCTGAGTCATGCCGTCCTTGTTCCTCCCCGCCAGCCAGGAGCAGAGGGCGAGAGCAGGGCATGCGGAGGCCGGGGAGAGCCGCGAGCAGCGTGTTGTGCTCCAGGTGACGCGTCCTTGGGGCCCGCGGCCTCGGGTAACTGAAGGCAGCTTGGATTCTGTGACCACAGACTGGAGTCTCAAAGGGTGAGACCTTTAGGCTCTCTGCTCCAGGAGGCCTAGAAATCCGCTGAGAAGAGTGCCTCCCCTGCTTCCCTTAGCCTCAGCTTCTACTCCTGCAAGGTGCAAGTGCAAAGATCAGCCTTGGAGGCCTGGCATGGGGTGGGAGGAGAGGCCGCGTTCGATGCGGTCAGCGCTGGGAGCACCGCACCCTCTCTGTACCCCTGAAACACAGACCTCGGCTCAAGTTCGGCCTCCCTGAGAGGCAGCTAGCAAAACCCTTAATCTTCATCCCTGGTGACCCTTTCTTTCTGAACTGCAGCTCTTCTTCCTCCTGGGCCAGGACACCGTCAGGAGGGCAGGAACATTCCAGCTCGCTGGCTTGTACTCTCCCTGTGAAGGTGCTCACTAGCTGTCACCTGTGGGTTAGAAAGTAACGAGGCAGAGGTGTCCCTTGGGACCAGCAAGGCAGGCCTCTGTCACAGAAGGTATTCCTTCTGGCATCCCCTTTGCCTGCCTCGGACTACATTACAAATAGGGCTGCTGTGGTCCTCTCCCCTCGAGGGCCTGCGGGACGCTGTTGTTCTCTGCTGCAGGCTCTCTCTGGGGTTGAGAGGCTTCCTGGACACGAACTCAGGCACAGCCTACAAGGTGACTCCGGACACACCCTGCTCATGGACGCTGGGAGACAGCAGGCAAAACCCACCCTCCCACCGGCTGGCCTGAAGGAAGGAGGTGCGTTCCACACCGTGCCTGTGCGGACCACGCCCTGGCTGCCCAGGCCAGCTCAGTGAGTCAGCCCCTTAGCATCATCTCTTCCCGTCCCTCCCGTGCCCGGGGAACCCCGGCCAAATCCTCCCCGATGCTGAGCTCAGTTAGAGCACAGGCTGAGCCGGGGTCTGGCAGTCTCTAGCAGGCTGCCCCTGCGGCCTCACAGCACTTTCTTATAAGCTTTTCCCTATAGGGATGAGCACAGATTCACAGTCAGTCCTAAGGAACAACAGATGCCCGACACCCTGCACCCCAAGACCCAAGCATCCTGCACAAATGTAGTGCAATGTCACAACCAGGGTGCCGACATGGATACACACCCCTTGCTCTCCAGCTTCTTCCAGTTTCCTTTGTCGTGTGTGTGTGTGTGTGTGTGTGTGTGTGTGTGTGCGCGCTTTCAGTTCATGCAATGCCATCATACATGTGGATTTCCTTCGTGGCCACTACAACCGCCATGCATGATAGCACACAGAACATTTCTCTAACCAGAAGTATCCCACATGTTGTTCTTTCATACCTACATCCACCCCTCCAACCTCATTCCTAACTCCTGGTAAACGCTTATCTCTCCCTAGACTGGCAACATTTTTTTCAATAATGTTATCTGAATGGGATTATGCAGTATGTAACCTTTTGAGCACTCGCCTTTCTCATGCAGCCTGATTACCTTGAGATTCACCCACGTTGTTGAATGCATCAATGGCTTGTTCCTTTTTGATTGCTGAGTAATATTCCACGGCACAACCATACCAACCACTCTTTGCGTTATCTGTCTCTTCTTCAAGGGCATCTGGTTTGTTTCCAGTTTTGAATATCAAATTCTGGTGTGTGGATTTTTGCATGAGCATGAATTTATTTCTCTGGGATACATATCTAGGACTACAGTTGCTGCGTGGTATGATCATTGCATGTTTTTTCTTTTGAGAAATTCCCAATCCCTTTTCCAGGGTGGCTACTCTAGTTCCTGTGTTCAATGGCAGCACTGGAGAGGTCCAGTTTTTTCCTCTCCTCAGGAGCCTCGGTTGTCCTCATCACTGTTTCCCTCCAGCCACTGTGACGTGTGTGAGGTGGTGGGGTTCAACTTTGCAGAGGGCCTGCTTCTCAGGAGAGACCTGGGGAGATGCTCTGGGTCTTGGCCACGTTGGACGTGTCACCGCAGAGCCTCAGGGACTCCCGTCGACCAATAGCTACTTTTGCTCCAGAACCTTTGGGGCCACTGAGTGGTCCTGTTGATCTGGGCAACTGTGGCTGGTGTGGGAAGGCTCAGTAGATGGTGGCTGGGGCGTGGGGAGCTGGGGGTGGGACGACTCGGTCCTGCGGCAACACGGCTTCTCATCCTGTGTCTCAGTTGCGTTTCTCTCACAGCCGGGACAAAATACTTGATACCCCAAGTGAAGGAAGAAAGGGTTTGTTTAACTCACAATTTGTGGAGGTTTCAGTCCATACTCCAAATCAGGGTAGCACATGGCAGGGGGCAGGGTTCATGGTGGCAGAGAACAGCCAAATAGCTAGAGCAGAGAGGGAGGAGCGGCGGCTGCGGCAGCAAAGAGCAGGCCTCTCTCCCTCCCTTTTGTTGCCTTCAGGTGTCTGCCCCAGGCGGGTGCAGCCCTGGCCCCCATAATCCCATCACTGGATCACGGATTAATCCCAGACTCTAGAAGCCCAGCCATGACTGCATGAGGCTTCAGGGGATGCCTGGACGCAAGCTAGGGGGATTGCCTGTGCCCATGCCCACGCTTGACCCAAGGCCAGGATGTGAGGGGCTCTGATGACACCTACACAAGCTTTTCCTTAAGTGGCTTCATTAGCCAGGGCCACCAGCTAGGCTGAAATTGTAAGAGACAGAAAGACAGACAGACAGACATACAGAGATGATAGAGATAGAGATGATAGAGATAGAGATACAGAGATAGAGAGAGATTGATAGACAAATAGGTAGATGACAGATAGCTATAGGCTAGGTAGAGAGACGTGGCAAGGACTGGTTAGTACAATAGTGGGCTCTTGTAGGAACCCTGAAATCTCCACCAGAAAGGGCAGAGTCAGCCCGTAGTACAAAGATGGGCGTGCACCTTCTCATTGTGACAGACGCTGCAAGTTCAAGGTCAGGGGCGGGCAGGGTGGGCTTCCGGCATGGCCTCTCTTTGTGGCTGGTGAAACGCTGCTCCTCACTGTGCCCTCAGGTGGCCTCTTCTCTTTGTGGGCATGGGGGGGTCGGTCTCTTGTGCCCCCCTTTCTCTTCTCGTACTGGACTATGGTGCCTAATGACCCTACAGCTCCTTGATCACCTCCTACAGGCCCCAGCTTCCAGTACAGTCCTGCGAGGCTTAAGGCTTCACCATACGGGTTTTGAGGGTGGCAGTGTGGGATAAGGGACACAATTCCGTCCATAACTGAAGGCTGGATGCTCAGGTGTGGCCAAAGCCGCTCCCCACAACATAAATACTTCCTCCTCCGTGAAGCCTCAGATCTGCTTTTCAGACCTTAAATGACTGAGCCCAACAGGCCATCCAGTATCTTCCCCCTTAAAGTGTAGCCAACAGAAAACCGGCTCTGGGCTATTTATTTACTTATTACGTATTTGGTATAGAGTCTCACTCTACAGCCCAGACTCCTAGTGATCCTCCTGTCTCAGCCTCCCCACTGCTGGGATTATAGGTGTGTGCCACCCTGTCCGGACTTGGTGGCTGGCTCAGCGTGCCGCGGTGGCTGGGCTGGCACGACGTGTGGTGCAGGGGATCGAACCCCAGTCCCTGTGCTCGCCTAAGTTATCTTGCCCCTTCACAGCATAACTTAGATTACTGCCTGATTGGTTAATGAGGCTGAGGCTTGGCCAGGCTGACACGGCTGAAGGACAGTCACTGTGTCCCTGCTCTTGTAAGGAGCCATCCTGCTGCTGAGTGCCCCAGGTCACTGCTCGTTGTCCAGAGCAGCTGTCCTAGCTGCACCAGAAGCACCAAGCAGGGTGGCTTGGATGAGCTTGACTGGCTTAGGCAGAGGTCCTCGGCAGGGCGGAAAGGCAACGCTGCCTGTAACTCAGTTGCCCGTGTCTGCACACCCAGAGTGACCACTGTTTGCAGAGTGAGGACAAGAAAAGAGAGCCACACAGCCAAAAGCAGGCGCTCACAGACCAGCCTGGGCCTCCGCCCTCCTGGGCTCCAACAGCCGCCCCGTTCCCTAGAAGGGGAACTCTAGTCTCAGCGTCACCTTGACACCCAGGACCCTTCTGGTCACGGTTACCGCTCCATGGTGCACGGCTCCCGGAAGCCGCTCCATAGCCCTTCACTCAGACTACACCTCTGAAAGCAGGAGAAGAGAGGAGCTCTGTTTTATTCAGGAGGTCTGAGGACCCCACAGAGGCCAGGTATTACTGCTCTACAGATCTGTTCTTCTCAGCACCGAGGCTTAAACCCAGCATTTGCGTGCTGGGAGCTACAGAGCTGCGCTCCTAGACATCAGGGCAGGGGAAGCTGAGGCCTGAGTGTCTCCAGAGGGGAGTCAGTGTGGCTTGCCTGAGACTCTGGGGTGCTTAGGGGTGGCAACGGGGAGAAACCTGGGCCAAACTCTGCTCTGGACACTGCGTGATGTAGAGGTTTGTGGTACCCCTGTCACTTTACCTCCTTTTTTTTTTGCAAATGGCGCTTCCATTTTATAAAAAGTATACTTTCGTTAGTGCTTATTAATTTAATAAAACACTGGGTTTCCATATGATATTTTCATCCATGCTCATAATATACCTTTTTATTCTTTTGTGGCCAGCTCAGCCCGCCTTGGGGGTGGGGTTGGTGCTGCATGTGGTGCCGGGGATGGAACCACGGTCCCCGTGCTTACCTATGCTTACCTAAGCTTGCCCAAGCAAGTGCTTGAGTCTGCTGAGCTATCTCTCCGGTCCCTCATAATATTCTTTGATAATATCCATGGCCCTTGCCCTACTTCCCATCTCCTTCCTCTTGTTTCATGATAGCGTCCCTTCTACCTCCACGCCATCCTTTTCGGATTCCTCCTCTGCAGAAGAACCTGCAATCTCTGGGTCTGGGTCTGGCTTCTTTTGCCAACACGTTGACCTCCATTTCTATCCATCTCGCTGCGCATGACACACCTTCATTCTTCTTTATGGCTGCATAGTGCTCCACTAATGTGCATACCACATTTTCTCCACCCTTTGATCCCTTGATGGGCACCTAGACTGGCTCTGAATCTCTGGCTATTGTGAATTGCCACCCCAGCTTTAGGGGAGAGTTGCTTTGTGGTGGGGTAGCTGTGGGAATCAAACTCAGTACTTTGCACTTGCTAGGCCAGTGCTTGAGCTGCTGAGCTATATCCCCAGGCCTAGGGAAGGTTTGTTTTTCCTTTATTGTACCTAGTCTGGAGGGATACAGTAGATGCTTTGAACGCCAGACCCTCTTTCAGGGCTCACCCTCATGGCCACCGTAGCTTCACAGGGCACTGTAGCTTCGCTGGTTCTCACAGCACCAGAGACTTCTGGTTACCAGTGTCTCCATCTCTGATCTTGATGTCATCTTCTCACTGCAGGGATGTGTTTAAAATTGTGTGTGGGCCAGGCTATAAGATCCAGGGACCTGAAGTCCCTCATCATATTCCTTAAGCAGTGAGGAACAGGTGTTGGTACGGACTCCCCGCAGCCCTGTGTCCCCATGGCGGGACAGTCTTGAGTGCTACATCATCCACACGCCTGCCTCAGGCTCTGTGTTGGGGACCATGCAAACTAAGGGTGTAAACTGGCCAACCAAAGAGTGCCCCACTCTTAGACAAGGAGGCAGGAGCCCCTGACCCACAAAGGGCTAGTCGGCTCTGTCCCCCAGACAGAGAGTGGTGAGTGGAGAAATTGATAGACTGAAAGTCTTGGCACTGAGTTTAGTCCCTAATGAAACCCTTGTTTAGTTTCTTCTGCTTGGCTTCCCGAGCCTGGCCTGTTCTTATAATTATCGTGCTCCAGTCATCCCTTTCAAAGCTGCCACTGCTGTGCGGGCTGTAGGTGGCACACGATTCGCGATCACAGTTTTGTGTCAGTGGTACCTCTCAGGGTTGTGCTGTGCACTGCCTGCCTCACCACTCACGGTGGTCCTGTGTCACTATACTTGCTTTTTATTTTTCCTTTGATTCATTTTTACAATATTATTATTATTATTTACTATACTTTCAAGACATTCTTTCCTTTCAGGTTGAATCATAGCTGATTAAAAACTTTGATAAGGAAATAACTTAGAAATCCTCTAGCCCAGGCCTCTGCCTGCAGGTAAGTGAGTGTCAAAGCCACCGACATGAGATGGTCTTCATGATTAAAGTTTGTCCCTAAAGCCAGAGTTCAAAGCAGCAAAGGAGCTATTTTAAGAGAAACTAAGGGCACAAGTATCAACATTGATTTCTTAATACCAGTTCTACACAGGGATGAGATTTATTTTTCTTATTATGTTTATTTATTTCAATTAAGGAGCCTGAAGCCCAGTTTTGGCCAATACCTGCCCCCTTTCTTTGGAGAAGAGAACAGTTGGAGGGGGAAGGAAGGGAAGGGAGAGAGAGAGAGAGAGAGAGAGAGAGAGAGAGAATAAAAGCTTTTATATTACTCTAATTTCTGAAACATAAAAGCTGTTCTTTGAGACTAAATCCATTTTTCCCCCGTGGCATTAAGGATAGAGAAATTCCTAGGAAAATAATTTGTCAAATCCCGACTGATCAAAGATACATCTGAAAGAACCCTACTTTTCTTCTTTCCAAGGTAAAAAACAGCCCCCACCTCAGCTCAGAATGAATCGGCAATTCATTTGCCGACTGTCAGATAAAGTAGCACAATCCCCGCCACATCTTTAACCGGGACAGGACCAGAAGGAAGCAATTCCGTGCCCACCGAGTGTACAAGCTGGGGGTATGTTAGTGATTAAGGGATCCTGGCCTGGGGGAGCCCGAGAGATATGACTCAGATTCGCAAATACACCATAAATCTCCCTCTTTTATTCAAAATGTGTGTTTTATAGTCGTTTCCTGGCCAATTGCTGCCTTGAATAAATATATAACATATCTGGATTTAGCTTTCAGGCCCAGAGCTGGAGTCAGACTCGAGGCCAACTATTCTGGATATTTCCAAGAAAGAGTAATGAGGCCCTTTTCTTTCTGACTCACCAGGCACATTCTACATCAAAAATAGAAATCGGAGTGGGTGCTAATTGGGCCAAAAGAGATACAGCTATGCTTGACCACCAGAGCTAATTCATCCTCCTCCTCCTCCTCCTGCTCCTCCTCCTCCACCTCCTCCTGCTCCTCCTCCTCCTCCTCCTCCTCCTCCTCCTCCTCTTTAAATAAGCAGCTGTTCTCCGCTCAGCCCGCACCCCTTGGCGAGGTCTGTGCCGGGAGTTACCACCAGTGAGTGCCTCAGGCTGCCTTTGGTCAAATCTTCGAACTCCAGTCTTCTTTGGCCAACAGACCTTGGCTTGGGGGATCAAAGGTTTACAAATATATATAAAATAGATTGCAAAATATATTACAAAAATATATTTGGAGATTTCCATTCATTCTGCAACCACCAAGTGCCCAACCTCCAGCTGTCCGTGTCACTACAGTGTGAGGCCCGAGGCCCAGCGCTGTTGCCAAAGCCCTATTTATTGAAGGCTGATTATGTGTGGAACGTTTTCTGTGTTTCACACACACAGGTCTTGAACGTACCTTTGAGATTGTCCTAAGTCGAAGTGAAAGGCGAGTCCTACTCAGGACGACCCTGTGATGTAGGCAGGAAGTGGCCTCCTCCCTATGTCACAGGGGCTGGCGGGACCACAGCTGTCACCTCCCTGGGTTTTGGGGCTGCAGTAGATGTATTTTTCATGTCTGTCTGCATTCTTGGTGTTCCCTGTCTGGAAGTCGGATGAACGTCAATGCCAGCCCACGTGGCGCCTGCCCTCAGGAGGGTCTCAGTTCCCGGCGACACTGGGTTGAGTGTCTTGTGCCCACCAGTTGTCCGAGAGATGACTTAGCACGTGGCAGGCAGCAGCTGCTCGGGAACCTCCCTGCGAATCTGCGCAGGCAGGCTGAGCTAAGTACTTGACCCGTTCGTGGAGCACGCCTGTCCGACGTCCTAGGGAAAGTAGCGTTTGAGAACAGAAGTGGGCAGAGGAGGCGTCCGCGGGACGGAGGGCTCAGTCTTCTGTGGCCTTCACGTAAGGATACCCAGCCAGTCTCTTGGGTGAGGAAAGGTTCCGTGGAGGAGATTGGAGGTGCGTGAGAGCCCAAGACAGCCGAGCTGCAGCGGAAGCCGGGAGCTGAGCCTGTCCTCCGAGTCCCCAGATTTGCTAAACTCCAACCACTTCCTGTACACTTCTTTTTTCCTTACTATTAGATTTTTTTCCCATTTATGTCTTTGGTACAGGGTCTCACTACGCAGCTCGGACTCAGTGATTGTCCTATTCACAGCCTTGCCAGCGCTGGGATTACAGGCGTGTACCACCACGCCTGGACTTGGTGGCTGGCTCAGCACACCCCTGCCCCAGGGGAGGGGCCAGCGCAGCTTGCCTTCTTCCTTTGTAAAGTACTAGTAAGAGGTTGTTTGTGAATTATATGAGCAAAGGCACTGCACACCAGACACTTTACGGACACCCAGCAAAAGGCCCAACTCACAACTGCGGCTTTATCCTGCCCAGTTCCATAAAGACTGAGGTTGCTAGCAAAATCACAATGATCAGTAGTAAGATGGTAAGACAAGGGTTAGAGACGGTCACACCACTGTGTGTCCTGCTTGGTCTCGTGTGCACTGCATCTCCTCAAAGAGCCACAGCATGGTTTTTGTCCTTTGTAGCTTTGATGTTGCTCCCAGCAAAAGGTGGAGTTTGATTGTCCCCTTGGCCAAGGTGTGGATCCAGTGGCTTCATCCTGACACATAAGTGGGGTGTGGAGATACTCTGCAGCTCTAGGGGTGGAACTGCAGACAGAGCAGGCACAGGTCGTGGTGGGGTTGGGGCTGCAGCTTCCCAAAGTTGGGTCACCAGAGGGTCTTCCTAACCTCCTTCCAACTAGAATGCTGTTGTTAAAACCCAGCCGCCATGCTGGGAGGAAGCCCAGGCCAGCCCGCGGGTGTGGTCCTCCTGGAAAGGGGTCAAAATCCTCAGCCTAAAGCCAGCGTCTGTCCCCAGCCATTTGAGCCAAGCAGCCTCCAGGCCACCACAGCCCCACTGTCCACAGCCTGGTACAGCGACAAATCACCCACTCTCTGCCCTGTTCCAGCTCCCATCCCGGCATGCAGACAGATCCTGAATGCTTGCTTTGCATCCCTGTCTGAGGACCTTTTGCTTCTTGGCCCTCATAACTGGAACATCCTGTGGAGTGGACAGAAATATATATCTGGCCCCGTGCTTCCTCACTGCCAAAACAAGGAGAGAATTATAGTCAGCTGCAGGAGCGCTTGAGCGTCTGAGAGGCAAACAAATGGAGATGTGTGCTAAGACCCAGGAGCACGCTCTTGCTTGGGTTCTTGTAAAGATGATGGGGGCTGTGCAATATTTTTTTTATTTTAAATTGCGCAGTGGTGGGGATGGAATCCAGGGCCATGTGCAGATGGCGAGGGGCTGTGTTCTGCCACCAAGCCACCTGTGCCTGGCCCGTGGCTGATGCTGTCATGGTCACCTGACAGCGCACAGGAGGCTGGCTGCTCCTAGGTACCCCTTTTCCACTGGGTTCACAAGCTTGGGGTTTCAGAGTTTAAAAGGATGATGTTAGGCTCTCAAGTTCTCTGTAGATCTGGCTTCAAGAGCGGGAGATACCTTAGAGAAGTCTGGAAATGGCCAGGGGGCCAGGCTCCCAGAGCAGAGCGGGACGCAGAGGCCGGGCTTGAGAGACACTGGCTGTGTAGATGAAGATGAAGGGCTGCACAGGATTCAAGGAGGTGGGTGAAGGGCCGAGGTGGTGGGATCTTGTGGTGGTGGGAGGCTCGTTCTACCTGAAGTGGGTGAGAGGGCGTGGACGCCAGAGCGGTGGCGGAGGAGGAGACCAAGAGAGCGTGGGGCTGGGAGACCAGGCACCAGGCTTGCTGACCCCGCTGCAGTGGCCAGATGCACCCGGGTGAGAAGTCAAAGCTGAGGACTCTGGCTCAGCCGCCTTAGCAGGACCTTTGCTAAAGCTAGATTTTGTTAGCAAGCAGGCTCAGGGCTCACACGAAGGTTCAGGAGCCTGAGGAAAATTTAGTCAAGCCAAGAGTCTTTGTCAAGACCAACCCACAGGGCCGGGGAGATGGCTCAGTGGAATAAGTGCTTCCCTGGCAAGTGCAAGGGCCTGAGTTCAATCCCCGGTTCCACCAAAATAAATTAAAAAAAAAAAAAAAAGAAAGACTGCCCTACAACCCTTCATGGGCTTGACTTCCACGGCAGAGTTGCAGGAAGCACCAGGAGAGGAGTCTGCTTTGTAACTGAGTTCCGATCCCCCACCCCCTGACAGCTCTGCTTCATGTGTGTCCCTGGGCAACTTTCTTACCTTCTCTGGGTCGCTGTTTCCTTTATTCTAAGATAGAAAGAACATTTTTTTAACTCTAAAAAAATTTTTTTGGCAGTACTGGAGATGAGACTCAAGACCTTCATACTGAGCTACATCCCAGTCCTTTTAAATTTTTTTTTAAATTTATTTTGAATAGGGTGTCACTATGTGGCTTGGTCTGGCCTGAAGCTGGATGTGCCTCTTGCCTCCGCCTCCCCAGTACCTGCTGTTTTAAGGTATGGAAGCGGGAGGGCAGCCATGAAAGCCCTTTCCCTCTCACTCTCTCTTTCCCGGGTCACACACTCTCCCCGAGTTCCGCCACTTGAGAGAGACAAGTTGCAATTTCAAGTGGTTCCAGCCCTGCAGAGGGGCCGGGGTCAGGCAGGGGGGACTGGGCAGGACCATCACCTAGCACCGGGCTGAGGTGGAGACAGGCAGGCCTGAGGCTGGCGGGGCGAGGTGGCTGCAGGCCTCGTCTGCCCAGTTCCCACCTCCCCACGCTCCCAGCGCCCCAGTGGCCCCTCCTCCGGGGCTGGGAACTGCAGGCTGTCCAGGCAACAGCGATAGTGTCAGGGGAGATGGATGGGCCCTGCTTATCTTGCTTAAAGAGACACACCGACCGGAGCTGGACCCTGGGGCTTCTTCTCCCCTCCTCTTCCTTCCCAGCCCGTAAATTTAGTTGTTTTTCAATGGTGCATGTGGAGGTGTACACACACACACACACGCACACGCACACGCACACGCACACACACACGCATACACACATACATATCAGGAAACTTCTCCCTCTGCATAGCTTACCTCATCTTCTCATTTCTTCTACAAATGGGGGGGGGAGAGAAAGAGAGAGAGAGAGAGAGAGAGAGAGAGAGAGAGAGAGAGAGAGAGA
>NDGN011452436.1:0-14983 GCA_002564285.1 Tympanoctomys barrerae
CCAGGGAGATAGCTCAGTAGAATAAGCACTTGCCTGGCAAGCACAAGGTCCTGAGTTCAATCTTTGGTACCACACACATGCACACACACACACACACACACACACACATACAATAAACAAATAAAATAAATATTTTAAAGTATGTGAATACATTATCAACAATTGTATTTAATGTTGAGTAATTTTTAATATTATGGTAATTTCATTTAACTGATAAAAGGTTTAATTCTCTTCAAAATGGCTCTGCGGCCCAGTGTGCAACCTACCCACAATCGCAGTACTTGGGAGGCTGAGGCAAGAGGAGCACAGCTTATGCTACACGGTAAGTTCAAGACCGGTCTGGCCTAGCTCAAAAAGAAAAGTATGTGGGTTTTTGAGGTCCTATCTCCATAAATCTGCCTTTATCTTCTTGTTTAGCCAATCCATTCTTGTGAGGAATATAATTGCTGTAAACCACTTTTTACTGTTTAAATCTTGGAATCTTAGTTACATTTTCCTCAATAATTTTTGTGGCTTTTTATTATCTCACAGAAAAGACATTTCATGTTTTAAGTCTCTAGAAATACGGTAGGCATATCGAAGACACTAAAAATATGACAAATGTGTAAATTGGTGATCAAGAAGAGAACTTAGAAATGTGTATTAGAGCTGCAAGGTTCACTAGTGTACTCCAAGCCCCTTCTTTTATATTTGAAGAACCTGAATCCACTTACTCTGATTTAGAGGCCCAATCAAAATGGCACCAGATGTTATCTCCTGACTCCTGAAGCAGAGGGGTTACCTATAACTGTTCTCCAACTTCCAAAGGTATGTCTTCCTATGACTTCTAATATGAAACCTTAAAGAGAATTATTGACACTTTCTTTTTTTTAATTGATGCTTTCTTAAAAAGAATGACTTCGTGAGGTTGCTCTGGGCTAACACCAGTGTTAGATTATTTGTCTCAAAGCTTCAGTCATTTCTTAGCCTTTCTCCTCTTCCTATACATACTTTAAATAAAATAATTCACTCCTTCATTCATCCAACGTTAACTCTACTATGTAAAAGGCTAATCCCTAGGCCTAATCTGTGTATTAAGAATTACTTCTACTCAGTACGGAATCATGACATTTAAAAAGTACTTTTAAAGAATGTAAAAGCTTTCTACTGAAGATAGAATAATTTCCAAGATTTAGTGTTGGAAGGGGGAAGGAAGGTATATGAGTATATATACACAGGAATATACAAGTGCATGGATACCCACATTGTACAAAACACCTATGGTAGGATAATCTAATTGTGAGTAACACCGGTTGCCTCTCAGGAGGGGGATGGAGCAGCTGGAGACCACACTTTCAAGGAGTGTTTTCATTTTAACTATGATCTATGTGAATTTACTACTGTTTCCAAAACTAAAACCAAAACCAAAAAGAACTCATTTCCTTGATAATTTTACAGAAGCTTCTACCCTTAGAACAAGGGGCTGCCTGCCGTCAGATTCATCTTTGTTACACAGCCCTGTCCTGAAGCCCTTATAGTTTTCCTTTTTTCTTTCCATTTTTATCCTTATGCCCTTGTATCACAGCTCTCCATCTATGTAGCCACAAGATTTTCCTTCCATCAAGGCTGAATTGTCTCCAGCAGCAGGACTGCTATAAAGACAGAAACTCCTATCTGTATTTAGGGCTGAGAAATAAAAGAGGGTCTCTATAACAAAAGAATTGTGTGATGTTAAGCCTAAAGTACGTTCTCATCTACAACAATAGAAAGGAGTCTATTTATGGTTAACCTAAAATGTATATTTTGAAAATAGTTCTATCTTTACTTTTAACAATTGGAAATATACCTAACATACAATAAGAAAAAAAAAAATTCTGAAATTTGACACAGGAGCAATCAGAAACTGCCAAGTTTTCTAAGGGCCTGCCTGAATGGTCTTTTCTTCTCTTACCTTAAAACCTCTCTTTGTAACTCTTTCCAGGAAGGTAAAAGATTTTTGCCTAATAAAAAGCAGCCAAAAGACCTACATTTAAAGCTAAGGAGACCTCATACAGTCAAGTCTCCAGTATGTGGGTTTCCAGTAATAAGCTACTTGTGAAGTGAATTTGAGCCTAATAACTAGTAAGTAGAATTTAATGCTCTACCTTGATTAATTTGTGGGTATCGTTCCCTAGTAATTAATCATGGGCAGTGTAGGGAAGCAAGGGAGTAACATGATTTTTAAAATGTGAAAAGCCACGTGTGGTGGCACATGCCAGTAATTTCAGCACTTGGAAGGCTGAGGCAGGAGTATCACACATGAGTTTGAGGCCAGCCTGGAATACCTAATGAGTTCAAGGCCAGCCTGAAGTACATAGCAAGACTCTATCTCAAATAATAATAAATGAAAAAATAAAAAATAAAAATATACATAGACATTCTACGTATAAAAGAAAAAAGTGGCCAGGCATGGTGGCACACATCTACAATCTTCATATGCAGGAGGGTGAGGGGGGAGGATCACTGTGTAGCCTGGGTTACACAGTGAGCTCAAGACCAGCCTGAGCTAATTGGTAATATCCTATCTTAAGACACCAAAAAATAAAAAAGAAACAAGGGAGGAAAATGTAGGAAATAATTCAAATACCCAGTAACATGGGAATGAGCAAGCAAAATACACATGTTGAAACAGGGTAAGTTTATGTGTCAATTTAAAAATAAAAGATAATAATATTAAGAAAAAACATCTGCACAACAGTTAAAGGCACTGATGATATCTCTAAAATTTCTACTCCTTTTATAAAAATCACAAAAACTTTGGATTAGGTAGTTCTTATCTCTACATCTTACAAAAATAGCAATCATGGACGAATTCTTCATTTTTCCTATAGAAGTTCCTCATTTGACGAGGACACTGAATTATAACTATCTCTACAGTCTATTTAAGACCCAAAAATTCTATGCATTTTCATATTATATCATGAGTCTGAAGAGAATAAACAGTATCAGTTCTGCAAACAATATAGTCTTGTGGGTCAGATTTCTGTTTTAAACATGACCCTTTACTACTGTTCTAATCTTCATAATTTATAAAGAAAACTAATCATAGTGATTTGACTGCAATCTGATTCAGATAACAAATATATCAAGGCATCTAAATTTAACTCTAGCCTATATAATCTTAAACAAGGACTCAATTACTCTTAGATAACATTAGTCAAGGTATGCTAATATGTCTATGCTTTCAAGTCATTTTCAAGTAATTCATTCAAAAGTTAAAAGAAACCAATAATTACATAAGATACGCCAGTAACTACAGCATTAAAAATAACAGTAATAATAGATTTGATGTTTATTATGTGTTAGGCATTATGTCAAATGCTTGACTTGAAATTTTTCTCATTTAATACTACTAATATTGCTTAGAAAATGTTATTCCAATCTACAGATAAAGAAATTCAAGAGAAGGGTTGAAGATTTGCCCAAGGTCACCTAGTTAGAAAGAGCAGAATGAGAACCTAGACCAAGTCTGTCACACTCTAAAGCCTGTGCTCTCAACTATTACATGACTCCATCTTCCTATACAAAGTCACCACAAATCTCCACCACAATCTCTCTGAAAATAATTTATTTTTCTGATTCTTACTTTCAGTTATGAAGTATCAAGTTGAAATTGAAACCTCAATGTAACTTATAATCAGTATAAGTTATTATAAAAATAATGCTGACTGGAGTTAATCTTCATTAGAACAGTTCAGAAACACAGAATTAAATTCTGTTCTTTGAATTATATAAAACATAAACCATGTCATCTTATATGATGAAATTATGATAAATGATAGAAACATAAAATGTTCTATGAGACTAGATGAACTCATGGGTCAGGGATGAAGCAGAGAAGCAGCTGCACCAATGGGCTGGCATGTGTGTGGCCTTTTAAGGCTATGGTTTTACTAGTGTCTCCAATCAGTGCTGGCCATTTCACAGATCCCAGTACTGTGTGCCAGCTTCCAAGGCCCCACAGAAGCTTAATCAAACTCCTCATAGTGATGAACAGGCAACAATAAACACCTTCAGTGTATGATTTAATATCCTGAACTCCATGAATATGGGTGGTAATAGGGGCTTTAGAGGAATTATTCTCTGATTTGAAGTGAAAAATCAGTCTCAACCTGTTAATTCTACAAGTTCAGGTCAATAAAAAGGTCCTGTATGGAGGAATCTGTAATATCTTGATCCTGACTGACTAACAGGCATATGAATCATTACTTTTTCTTAGAGAAACATTTTTTCCCTTTGCACAGTTGCCAATTCAGAAATAACCGCTCTATGCCAATGGCAGTAAAAGGGATGTAGCGATCTGCTTGGCCACAGCCAGATAAAGCAACCTCTCAATTATTCACTTATTAAATTCTATAATTCTGAGGAGAAGGAGCATGGCACACTGACTCTGCTTAAATATTCAGAATTCACTCTGAATCACCCTGAGTATCATAACTAAAAAAGTGAATTAAACCATTTATACATCTGGCATCTATGATATGATTAATATGAATTATGAAAATTTATTCTAAGTTGCCATGTAACAAAAAGTAATTTGAAGTTATTTTTGTACATCAATTATGAAAATACCTGAGCTTTCTATGTTGGAAATTTCCACATGTCACTGATAAAGTTCATTGTCTAATAAAAGAAAACTCTTAAAATTACAACATTAAAAGTATATTGCTGAAAGCACTGCATGAAATTTTAAACAGCCAAAGCTATCTTATAAACAAATTCCCTGCATTCATAAGTACAAAACTTTAATCTATTTTTTTCCACACAAAACATTCTCCTGTGTGGTAAGACAGGAGATGAAGTACAGTGAGACTTATTATTTTGGGTGACATAGATAATTTACCCCAGGTAGGTAGTTATTTACAAGGATATTTTAAAATAGAAATAGCAGCTGCTTTTGTTATTAAGTTTTAAAAACCCATTACATTTGCTATACAACCGGCTGAGATACAACACACTAGAGATCTTTTTAGGAAATTATAAAATATAATCATGTTAACTCAAAAACTGCCAAATATATCTTTCTCATTTCTGAGTTAACCTGCTTTTAAAAGAAATATGAGCTATAAAAAAATTGAAAAGTAATTACAAAAAGGAAATGTGGAATTAAAAAATCATTAATCTGGGCAATCTAATTGAAAGAAATATTGCAGGCGAGAGCCTGGATGCTATAGATTTTAATCACAGAAATGAGATGTCGGCTCTACTGCACCAAAGGACTATTATTTGTGATGCGTAAGTTCTTATTTTCAGATTTTGAGGACGTTTCCTGGCTTGGTTCTCATCCACAGCTAAGACAACAGGTAAATAGAGGGGGAGAAAAGTGATAGAAGAGCGAGTGACACAGACACCAAAAGCAATGTGCCAGAGTTGGCCAGCACAGGAGACCAACCAGTATTTCCTCCCAGTGACATTAACAGAGATAAGGGCAATAAACAGTGCTCCTGCTTTATAATGATTTGCATATGTAGTACTCTGTGATGAGAGAAAAGTGGCTCTTTCGAAGACTTAGGGCTCTCCTAGGGAAGAAAAGATGGTGGTTAACAAGTGCTGGCAGAAGAGCCAGGTGAAGACCTGCTTTGTGTTCTCACCAGGTGCAGAACCAGAGCTTTTCAGTAAGCTCTTCACCTTGATTCGTCAGAAACCTCACCCCGCCCTCTGCACACTGGGATGTCTACAGTCTCTAGCAGAACCTGTCCTGAGTGGCTCTCACTGTGATGTCCTGCCCCTCAACACAGCAAGTTTTCTTCCTTCGCCACCCTGCTGGCAACCTTGCTCTAAGTATAGCAAGGTGGTCACTTCATAATGTGCCCCCCTGTGCAGGGACCCTCTGACACACAAGGTCCACGGTACTGAGTAGTGTTAAAGGGATGCAAAGGGGCCCCAGCAGAAATCTCTGCCTCTCTGAGTCATTCTGAAATTGAATCTTGAATTCTGTGCCTTTACAGCAGCCAGAAATGAGCTTCAGAAAAAGAGTGGACTTACTAGTAAGCAAATCAAATGCCTCAAAGTGGTACCATCAGCCCTCTCCTCCCTGCCTTCCCTGCTTCCACAGAAAGGCCAGTCACCACCTTTCTATTTTGGTCACACTATGGTTCTGTGGGAACTGTCATTTTCCTTTTCTGCGGTTTCGGAGGCCCTAAAATAACCTTCTCATTAGCTTCACTCAAGTTCATTGTTAACATAAATAGGACAAAATAGGCAGTCACGTACAGAGCGCTTTAAGAGAACATTATCAGCTCTGCTCATCTACAAGTATTTATGCTCTGAACGGAAATATTCAAAAGAGGATGAAAAAAAATCCTCCATTTTTCATATTATCCGAAATATAGTAAGGATAATTTTAACTTCCTGGAAATGAATTAAAATGGCTGATAACTTTTAATTTAGTTTAGGCTTGACTTTCTTTGTCACATCCAGGTGGCCACTAGCAGAAGCTTGAGTAATGTGGAAAATATGTCTGTGCAGCTGCTGGCAAAGAAGCAAAGTTATACTTCCTCAGAAACAGTGTGACAGAGTTCTTGCAAAGGAATGCAATGCTGGCTGGTCTGTAGGCACTACCACCACTGGTATGCACCCTCAAATCCAACCCCAACACTCCCCGGCCTTTTCCACTCTGGGATGCATGGCTTGAGCCTATAAAAATAGAATGTCCGCTATGGATCAGGTGATCTTCTCTACTGTCCACCCCCAGGACATGCTAATGCTTAGGTTGAGGAAGGAGAATTACCTCTAAGGAACAGCAAATGATGCAGAGGATAAGAGGTTATCAAGGTACTACAGCAGGCTACTTCATTGAGTAAAGCCACTAGTTCAGTCTCCCCTAATGTCTCTGATTCACACTTCAGTCTCCATTGTAGGCTAATGCCATCAGGATAACAATGAACTACTAGTGGATTAGTCATTTTCACTATGCTTGGCTTACATAGAGGAGGAATGCAAACATTGTTCCCTGGGGAGTTTCAGGATAGCTGATCAAGCTAGGAATAAAAGCTAAATAATTACTGGTAGCTATTTTAGTTTTTGTGGGACCATTGAATTTCTGTTGTAACTGCTGAATTTTGTGGTTATGTTTGTGTTCAATAAAACTTTATTTATAAAAACAGGCAACAGGCTAGATTTGGCCCAAGGGCTGTAGTTTAATGACTGTGGCTTTACTCACAGGTTACAGGGATGTTGCTATGTGGATAACAGAAAAAAAGATAATGACAGAACAAGGCTTTTATGGCATACTACTCTATGACATTAAAAACTAGAATAAAGGTTGCTTTTTATGAGCTGTGAGGAGTCTGAGAAGTACTGTAACTGGGAACAAGAATAAGGAAGCTGCTAGGTTTTTGGTACTATTCTGTTTCTGAATGTGGGTGCTATTCTCACATGTATTCACGTGGTGAAAATTCACTGAACTTTGTTGAGAATTCATTTTTGAACTGTACAAATTTCTCTACTTGGTCCTTTAGTAAATTAATTTTAAAAAGGAAAGAAAAAGAACCAGTATGTTCTGAGCAAGAAGTCATTTTTAGAAAAATAGGGCGGTAAATCTCATATAGAGTGTACAGGAGCTGGCCCAGTGTCTTTGAGTTCCTAGATATGTATAGAGAAGGACATGGGGTTCTTTCTTCTTTGTTTCCTTTGGGAGATGTACAAGTACTTTCATTCCATTGTAGCAAAAACACATAGTATAAAGTTTAACATTTTGAGCATTTCTAAGCACATAGCCCAGTAGTATTAAGTACTCACACTGTTGTAAAATAACTCCAGACTATGTCCCACATGCCAAACTATAACTCCAAACCCATTAAATAGATTGCTCTCCCTATTTCTCTTAGCTTGTGGCAACCACTGTACTACTGTTCCTATGAGTTTCACTATTTTAGCTATCATATAAGTGGTATCATACAGTAGCATTCATTTTGTGGTTGACTTATTTCACTTAACACGATGTCCTCATCCATGCTCTAGTATGTAACAAGATTTCTTTCCTTTTTAGGTAGCATAACATTCCACATTACGTACAGTCCACATTTTGTTTATCCATTCACCCAACGATGCACATTTTGACTGCTTCTTTTGCCCGCCTATCATGAGTAGCGCTGTTATGAACACGGAGATGCAAATATCTCTTTGCAATCTTGCTTTCAGCTTTTTGGATACAACCCAGAAGTGAACTGTTAGATCATATGGAAGTTCTAATTTTAATTTTTTGAGCACTTTCTGTACTGTTTTCCATGGTGGCCACACTACTTTACAATCCCACCAAGAGTGCACAAGGGCTCATTCCCATGTCTCTAAGTCCCTGCCAACACTTGTCATTTTCTGGTTTTTTTGACAGCAGCACAGGCCAAGTTTTTCACAGCACTGCTGGCAAGAGCTCACCTAAATTAAGGTATAAATAAGAGGTCACTAAGAAGAGTACTTTCAATCCCTATTAAAACTTTATCTTAAAAGACCAGCAATGTTTTGTATAACTTTATCTTTTTTATTCAAAGTTTATGAATTTGTTCAAAGTTTCTAGCAAGTGAAATATACAATAGCATACTGACAGCAGTATAGCAAGGGAAAGATTTTAAAGTTACATTTTCATATCTTGCTCAAAATGCCACCCATATGTGTAACTCCCAGAAAAAGCAATATGACTACCAAAAGACCAATTATAGGGTGAATACATAATTTATTTCATTAATTTTGGTCCCACTATACCAGAAGAACTGGGAATTCTACCAAAGAGAATGAGTGGATTGACTGGCTTAGACAAAAGCTAAGAACTCTCAAAAGCAGTGACAGAGAAGAAGTGGCGATGTGGGTGTGAATGGAACAAGCAGGAGATCAAACAGGGAAGCTGGGCGCCAGGAGCCACGTGTCACTGCTACCTTGCTCTTCCTGCACCACTTGCACAGCTGAGTTTTCTTCTACTTTTTTTCTGGCAGCTGCTGCTTCTTCTTCAGACCACTGCATGTGATCCCTGTTTTAAAAAAAAAAAGGAAAAAGAAAAAAAGACTGTAATTCACGCCCTATAATTGAAGAAGAGAAACGAACAAACACGTGGCCAGGGACTAGTTTTTATCCTAGATAGTGCAAACACAAGGGATACAAAATAAACGCATGCTAGTGACTAGTTCTGTGTCCTGTGTTCCTCCTACCGGTATCAGTGGGACCCTACAACTCCTACAGCTTTTCTGTTTGACACGGTTGTGTCACAAGCCCCAGCTTTGAGAATGGCTGCTGAAATCCCCAAAATACTCTGATCCTTGATTATCTGGGTATAGTATGGTTTGCTGTTTTCTGCAGCTAAATATATTTGCCTTTTAATTAATTTTGAACAAGGCATTCTTTACCAATACTTTAATACTCTTCTTATAACATTTGTATTATAATACTCTGCTGTCAGAGACGTGCAAATTTTTAAATCTTTTGTACTTGCTCTATAATTTTAATTTTTGAAGTAACTTTAGATTTTATTACCTACTTTAATTTCTGAAAGAGGTTCAGTTACATTTAAATGATAGAATACATGAGACACAGAAGGATGACTTTCTACAATGTAGAACTTTCTGTGAGTATTTTTAGTTTTAGAATTTATCCTTCCTATAGGAGAATATATTCTGTGCTGCAACAATGTCTTTCTTCTTTCTTGCTGCCTGGCATATGTGAACCCCTGGATTCAACCCTTAGCATTAAAACAAAAATCTTCTTAGGATGGAGTCAATATCTACATACAAAAAGGTGATTTTTGTTTTGGCTTAAATATACAACAACACACTAACAGCAATTCCTTCTTTGCACTAGGTTAGACTACATATGAGCAAAACAATATCCTGAATTTTCTGAATTTCCATTTGTTGAAACAAACGGACAAACAAATCCCAAATGCCCTGCATTCAAGTTCCAGCAAGCCTATTGGTAACTGTAAGAAAACATCTTAACACTGTTATCATGTGATATTTATAGTCATCTGTCAGATGAGAATAGAATATTCCTGGATTGTATGTCAGTCATCACTACAGTGACTGAACAACATGAACTGAGCAGCTAGCATGATAATTACTACCATTTAGTATTTATTACATGTTAGACATTGTGCTAGACACGTTTTATACATATTTATTTAATCTTTTCAAAAATTTTGTGGAGGGGTTATAATCATGCTTATTGTATAAATAAGGAAACAAGTTTGGTAATTCACTGAAGGTCCTATACCTGCAAGTGATAGAAACTGAATTCAACTCAGATTTATGTCTCCTCGGAGTCCATCCCCTCAATCTCTAGTCTGTTACTGCCTACCAACATAGTGCGGGATACTGTGAGATTTAAGACTCCTTGTCCATCAAAGACATATGATCTTCTAATGCAGGTAGAGAAACAGTAAATGATAAAACAGTGAGGCATGTATTGTTTGGATGTGGGGAGTGGAACTGTTGCCAATTAACACTACCTGGTACAGATAGGAAAGGTTCAGGAGGAGGTGAGTTTAGGCTCAGGTTGGGGAAAGGTGGTAGGTGGGACAAGTACTGTTGGTTAAGAAACTGGCAATCACGACAGCACATACAGGGAACAATGAAGAAAACCCACTTTGATTTGCTGTCTTTGGGAACTGCAGTTAAGTTGTGATTTGGATAATAGATTTCAGAGGATTTTAAATAGTTTTAAAGACAGGACAAAACACAGAGGAACTAAAGGGAGACAGAATGGACTGCTACAGTAGTCTGGAGTCACAGGACTAAGGCGGTGGTAATAGAAAACAGAACAGTTGGGGAAAACACTGACAACACTGTAGTCATGACTTGGAAATAACTAGATACTGAAAAGCAAAGTGAGGGCTGGGGATAATTCCTGGTCTTAAAGCAGGGGTAACAATGACAATAAAGGGGCTACTTTGGGTGGAATGCTGAGAACCTCATTCAATTTTAAGTTATGTTTATGCAATCCGATTTAAGAGGGTATATTCCAGGGATCTAGCTGTAAAATGAGAAATCATTTTCTTTTTAAAAGGATTAAGACTGGTATACTGGATCTCCAGGACACACAAATGCAGAATATAAAATCAGAGTTCCATAGGTAAAAATCTAAACAGTATATTTTTAAAAATTGCAATTATTTACTCACAACCCAAATAATCATTAAGCAGCTCTATCACTAGCTTCAGTGAATTAAATTAGAATAAAGTTTTATTTATTTATGTTCTTTGAAGTTTTGTTTTGACTTATGTTAATATATGTGAGTAAAACCATAAGAATTGGGGCTGGCACCTACATATTTTGTATACACATGATAGAAAATTATGTTGTGAGACAATGAGAGTATGTGTGGTCTTCAACTATTAAACTATTTGTTACTTCATTTTCTTGCCAGGCAGGTGCTTATTCCACTGAGCTATCTCTCCACGTTACTTCATTTTCTTAACTGAGCAGTGAAGGGGATGCTCTACCTTAAGGTCCTGCAGAACAGATTTTCCCACTGCACAGTTACCCACAGAAACTGACAAAATGTTCCTGCTGGATGTATGGAAACTTCATGTAGACCTGCCATTGTATGGCAGTTCGTTCAATTAGGAGAGTCTGATTTATATATACTGAAACACAGTAGCCAGCAATAAGAACTATTTAAGTTTTTGTAAGTCATAAGTAGAACAAAATTGAAGCACAGAGGTGACTAACTAAAAAGCAAACAAAATAATCAGGCATTCAATAACTAACAAAAACCAAAGGAAAAAATGCTTCATACTGTTTGGCCTACGAGTTGTACTTTGTGGAATCTGTTGAAAAAAAGTAACTCAAAGGAATAATGAAGTTCTGCCCAGAAAAAAATATTTGTACAAAGATATTTATTAGAATACTAAAAACAATAACAAAGAAAACCCCACCTGGAATTAAACTCAGTGATAGGGGAATGAAAACATGATAACTCAAAGGAATATTATACAGGCATTTAAGGTAGTAAGTATGACTACTATGAAACTACGAAAAAGTGCTTAAGAAATAACCTGAAATTATACACATGTAACACCTTCTCAAGAGGAATGTAAATAGTATGTCTACACACATGTACTAATAAACTAGAGCAAAAAAGAACATGAATTGATAAAAGCAGAGAGCAAAACTATATACATATTATAATTCAAGGGTTTAAAATTATTATAGATGTTGACTAAAGATGTTAGGGAAGCAAGATAGCTCAGCAGATTAAGCACCTGCTTAGGCAAGCGCAGGGACCAGGGTTCCATCCCCAGCATCACATGCCACACCAGTGGGCCACTGAGACTGGGTGAGGTGGAGCATGCCTGTAATCCCACCCTGGGGTAGCTGAAAACAGGAGGATCTCTCCAAGTCTGAGTTGTGTACTGAGACCCTGTACCAAATACATTTAAAAAAAAAAAGACTAAATTGTGAAATAATGGCTAGAATAGTAGGCTTAAGAGAGGACTGTCCTTCATATTACAAAACTGCTTCAGCTAGAGATAAGTTTTTAAAAGTTTATTTACATAAAAACTATACTTTAAGACATATAACAGTGTTCATTAAAACTTATAACATTTTTCTTGATAAGAAATCCTGTTTTTTTGTTTGTTTTGTTTTGATGGTACTAAGAACTGAACCCAGAGCCTCCCAGTCCTTTTTTCATTCTTCATTTTAAGTCAGGGTCTCACTAAGTCACTGAATTGCCCAGGCTGGGCTCAGACTTGCAATCTTCCAACCTCAGATTCCCAGTGTTAAGTTTACAGGTGTAGGCCACCATTCCAGCTACGGGAAACTTTACAATAAAAAAGGAAATATTTCTAAGAAAAAAAAAAAGTAAGAGAGGATTGACTAGAAAATGTAAAATATACCAAATACTTTTGTGTGTGTGTGTGGGGGGGGGAAAGGTCTACAGGGTGTTCAGGGTCTCACTACTAGATTGGACTCACAGTGATCCACCTGTTTACAGCCTCCCAAGAGTGGGGTTTATAGGAGTGCGTTACCACACTCAGTCTCAATTGCCATCTCAGTGTGCTCTGGTGGCAGGGCCAACATGGCAGGCCTGGAGATCAAATCACTGGCCCCTGTGCTTGCTTGCAGGCGCTTTAATCTGCTGAGCGATTTGGCCAGCCCCAAATACTTTTTATAGAAGTTTAAACTTGAAAATAAATACTGAAAAATAGAAGAATTTTTAAGTAAGATAAGTATTTACAATATAACTGGCAGCCTCAGTTTTACAATTTGGTAACAGTAATTATAATTACTCTTATGATCTCAGTTCATATATATATATATATATATATATATATTTACATATATATATATTTTCCCCTTTCCTTTATATGTATAATACAACTCAATCATGATTCTTTGAGCTGATGGCAATAGCAGTCTAAATAATTGTGTGTTGGGTTGGGTTTGGAACAGTTAAAACATATATACAAGATTGCTTAGCTTGGGTTCTAAAGTTTTTGAAGAGTATAGAAAATTCTGCTGAGTGTGGTGGCACATGTAATCCCAGCATTCAGGAGGCTGAGGCAGGAGGATCACTGCAAGTTTGAGGGCAGCCTGGGCTACAGGTGAGTTCAAGGCCAACCTGAACTGCATAAAGAAACCCTGTCTTGATAAAGACAAAACAAAAAATTAAAAAAAAGAAAGCTGTAAAAAGAAAATTCTGCTTCATATATAATCATATATAATCCAAACCACCCACTGTAAATATATGGATGGACTGTTTTTCTGTCTTTATTTATTATGTATGTAATAATCTTACTACATAACTTCATTCATTCATTGTTATGATACTGGGGGTGGAAACCAGGGCCTCATGCGTGCTAGGCAAGTGCTCTACCTCTGAGCTACATCCTCAGCCCAGAATATAATTTGAAGATAAATTTGACAAATGTGTTAGGTAGCTATGGAATTAAAAATAAAACATTACTTAGATTATAGAGTTTATTAGTTTCAGCATAAACCTACATACTGTATTTCAATAATAGTCATATTACTTCATACTTTAATGTCACATACACATTTTCCTATATAGCTATAAAATCTTCACCATAATTATGATTTAAAACTGCTACACATGACTTGGTTCTGGCCACAACAGAGTACATGACTAGCTTCCTACTATATAAAAATTACAGGTGTGAGTAGGACTGCCGGGCCCTCCAGATCCTCACTCCAGCTAGCGCTCATGCCTGGTGTGTGTGTGTAACTTCCTCCATCAGACAGATCCAGTGTGGAACCCTGTGGCAGAACTCCCTGCAGAGAGGCTAGAGGCAACACCCACCCAGCTGATCCAGGAGTAGAACATCCTGTCAGAGTGGCACAGGGGATTCACTTCCAAGGGCTGCAGCAGGAAGAAGTGGAGCACAGCAGCCTGACCCAAGCCACGCCCAGCTGGACAACTTTGAACTTGGTAGATCTGGACTGATGCTAAGGTGATAGCTTTACCAAAGCTCTACACCAAAGGACAGAAGACTGTGCTATACAAAATGACAAAGAGAAGGATCAAAATGCATTCTCAGACCCCGAACTCACCCAGAACAAATGTAGGAGACAACAGCATAGAAGAAATTAGAAAGCACACACCTGAAATCTCTGAAATAATGGCATTGGAAGTAAAGAAACAACTGTAGGGCTGGGGAGGTAGCTCAGTAGAATAAATGCTTGCCTGGCAAATGCAGGGTCCTGAGTTCAATCCCTGGTACAAAACAAAAACAAAAACAAAACACCTGTAGAGAAGTATAGAGGAAATCAGATCAGAAGTAATTTCTGAAGTAAAGAAATGATATCTATAATGAAAGTAGTACTAAGTGCTTCTAAAGAAGACACTAATAAAAAAAAATAGAGAATAGAAAAATGATGGAATCCCTGAATGAGCAATATAGGAAAGAAGTAGAATGCATAAAGCAGATTCAAAGTGATATACAGAAAATTAAAACCTCAATCACAAACTGGCAAAACCGTTTGAATGAAAGTGAAAATAGACTTTCAGACCTTGAAGA
>NDGN011452438.1:0-12836 GCA_002564285.1 Tympanoctomys barrerae
AAAAAAAAAAAAAAAAAGGAAGAAAGAAAGATCAGCTTTAGAGCTTTTTGGATTCTGGGCCTGTGATGAAAGCTTCATTAAGCCACTTTAACTAATTTCCATTATTACAATATTATTAAAACTAGAAAATTTCTACTCTGGACAAGGCAGCCAGAGGGAAAGGGTTATAGGGGTGAGGAGGGGGGAACTAGACGCTTAACTTAAAAACCCCAAACCTACAATAATACAGGCTCATGATTAAGTAGTAGAAGACATACTATTACCTTTTAAATACAAATACAAAATATCTCTTTCAATTACTGACACTGTAAGAAATACAGATCTAAACGTTGCCAAAAGCAACATAGGGTACTAATCGCTCTATTACTAATATTCTTCCATTGGTTCCATACTAATTCTACACAGCTCTCTAAGAAGCTAATTACCTATTTTCTCATAGGTAATTAAGAAACAAAACTATAAAAAAGGATTCAGAAAATAAAAGAATTCAGAACACCCTCTCCCCAGTTTTAGGTTTGTTGCTTCTGATCTGTAAATTGGGAAGCAAATACACTGACTGTCAAATGACAAGCAATAGCTTTGTTGAAGGCATACTTCCTGAGAAGCTGCTATGCAGTAAGAAGCCACTGTGACTGTAAGTAAACAGAAGACAGCGCTCCCTTGCGTGCTCGCAGTCCAGAAGAAGCTATGACAGAGGGTAGTACTGGACATGAATTACAAAAGTGTGACATATTCAATAACGGAATTCTGAAGAATAAAGAGCAACAAGAGTCAAAAAGTTTCATGATGACAGTGACACTACAAAAGAGTTTTGAGTGATAATTTTATCAAGCAACACAAAAGTAAACAACTAAAACACATCCCCCCATATGAACAGGAAAAAAATGAAGGTTAAGTGGCAAACATGCTCAAAACATCTATCTAGATGGACTTAGCTTTTCAGTTTAAGCATATAAAAATTATTTTTCTAGAAAAGAAAATTTACTTTCTATCTGTTTTATATTCCTGTATTATATAAACCATGAGTTCTTAGCAAAAAAAAAAAATGCAAACCATTTTATTATTGCATAATGAAGTAATCCCCAAGTGGCATGCCAAGCTATATATGTATCTTTAAGTCAAAAAACAGTAAATAGGCCAGGGAGATAGCTCAGTAGAATAAGCACTTGACTGGCAAGCACAAGATCCTGAGTTCAATCCCCAGTACCACAAAAAAAAAAAAAAAAAAAGTAAATATTCTATTTCCAGGTAATATCTACTAGTCATAATGAGTAAGTCTAATAAAATATAAATGAGTATCAGCATTGTCATAAAACTCAAATTTTAAAACAGAAATTGAAGGGTGTCAAACAAGATTTAGAAAATAATTATTTAAATTTTAAAATGGTTCAATAGAGGCAAGATACGAAATACAAAACAATTTTAAGAGTTAAAAACCTTAATTCTCCTTATGCTTCTTTTCAAATGCAAACTTTCTATAACAGAAATCAATTTTACCACAGCACTACTCAAAATATATAGCACTGTACATGTAACAATGAAACTCCTTCAAGTATCACAGGTAGAAATCATCCTTTGAAACAAAGGACAGTCACCTGTGTCAACAACCAAAAAGATTACTATCACAGCACTAGATCTCCTTACCAGTGCTGTATATAATCCCAAATATCACAGTATTAACTGTGCCTCTAAAAATGCCTTATCTTTTACCTCTTTACAAAAACTAGTGTTACAAAATCCACTAGCAACCTACATTAAGAAATACAATCCTAAGTATTAAGACTGCATTACTATTTGCCTAAATCGTCCTCAAATTTCTATTTAAATGAGCATATTACCAAGAATTTGTTGTTAAAAGTGAATTGAGGGGCCAGGAAGACAGCTCAGAGGCACAGCTGCCTGTCTGGCAAGCACAAGGTCCTGAGTTCAATCCTAGCCACCACCACCCCAAAGTGAAAAGTTAATTTTCTACAAATAAAAATTTTACTATAATACTATTATTATTTAACATTGCTTTGAAAGAGCTTAAGATAAATCGTGAACTATTAATCTAGTAACACTCCATAATCTCACATATGAAGTACCTATTTTATTTTCCTACATTATCAGAAAATCTTGTGAGGCAAATCTGTCACTAAAAAGGTAAAAATAAAACTTCCGATGTACATGTAGTATGAAACATTTTGTAATCTTTCAAAGTACCAGTACTTTTAATATCAGGTAATTCTTCTACCAAAGAGATTAAAAACCAGAACCACCGAGTTAGAACTTCTAATGGAATCTCCTAAATCTAAAGTCCTGAATTTTGAACAAAAACCATTTTAACCATAAGCATCTCTGAAAAATCAAAAGGTGTACTAAACATTCAAAATTAGAAAGAAACAAAAATTAGTTCTTCTAGGACAGTACATCACTCCGAGCTTTATCACAATCAGGCATTTCTCAAAGGAAAAGAGTACAAATCACACATGTACTTTGACTTTTTGCCCCATGATATTAATCTATGCCAAAGTATTAAAGAAACCAAAAATTTTTATAGGCTGTATTTACTGTTTGGTTAAAACAGGCAATTCTCTAGGGTAAGATAACGCTACACTTAGAATGTACAAAAGATATCTCTACATGCTGTACACTTAGAATGAAAGGATTCTGCTAATAAATGATGTCTACATTAATTTATTTACATTGATAAAGCACTGTGAAAGTTTATTTCCTGTTTAAGTACAAAGTATTCAAAGAAGTCAGTGGAATACAAGTCTTTGAAAAAGTGGGGGAATATTTTAAAATTAAATGAGAAAGCGTGCAGTCAATAAAGACGTGAAGGGAATAGAAGGAACATACAACTTTAATCATCTTGGTCCATTAAGAAACATTTCAATGTAACAGAATCTGAATGTAGCAATTTAAACCCCTGAATGTAGACATACAACCATTTCAGTCTACTGTGATTCTTAATTCTTTAAACCTGAGATAAAGTTCTCCGAAACTGCAAGAGATGTAGTCACTGATGTTTGGGAAAGAACTGTTGTCAAATATACCAAGTTATCCCAAACAACATAAACCTGGTATGTAAACGGGCATGTTTAAATCTATTTCCCACGCCCCCCACTACCTCCACTTATGCTGTTTTAAAAAGCAAATCAATAGAGACACGACTCCTCAGCTGCAAAAATTCCTGGTAACAAGCATGACAAAAAACATGTTTACTTCGAACAAATTCACTGCTTTCACTAGTGAATCAACACATTACAGTACTTCCTACGACTCTGTCAAGAACCTAATGGTTCTTAGCAGCAGCACGGTGCTTAATCATTAGGAACTAGCTAGACGATTAAGAGTTGGATTCTCTAAAGAAGAGTTTTAGGAAAATACAACTTAGTTTTCCAGATGTTAGGAAGTAAAGATATCTAGGATTTGAAGGAAGTTGACGTTTAAGTCCTTCCTACGACAACGTGCACGCATGTAACACTCTTGCGGTAGTAACACTGTACCCACAGGGTCTGCAATAAATGCAAAAGCTGAAAACCTAAGAAATGTTTTTAGAAGAGAAAACTACAACTTGCTTTCACGAAGTTCACAGTTAGCAGGAACTAGAAGCTTTCTCCTGAACATAAACCAACAGTACCTCAATTAAGAACCACAGGGGCCTCTTTTTATCCTACTCATTTCTTCCGTGAAACTTTTAAGTTAGGTATAAGAGCAAAAGGTGGAGAGGCCCCACCGGAAGTAGCAACTTCACAAACAGGCGTCTCGGGTTCCTCCGCCCCACCAGGACCAAACGGACTGTCTCTACAACATTACAACAGCCTCCGGGTGCAGCGAGACGAGCATCACAGTTGCGCTCCCTCTCCCTCCACCATGCATCACCCTTGCTACCCCTGGGCCTGGTGGATCCTGAGACCCGTTACCCAGTCCAAAGTCCCCCACCTTATACACAAAAACAAAAACAAAAACACACAAGTGGCAGATGATGTGCATGTAGGAGACATTCAAAGAGCCTGGGATCAGCAGCCACTGGGAAGGTGGCACAGCACACTAAAGTGGGCCCGGACTCGTAGGCTCCCGCCGCTACCGCCTTGTCTTCTGCCCCAGGAAGCAGCGCGGAGGCAGTGGTTACTCCGCGCCGGCGGGAGCCCCCGGGAGAGGAGTCGGAGGAAAGCCCGGCCGCCGCGGACGGGACCGGGCCTAAGATCTGGAGCTGCGGCTGCAGCGGCCGGAGCACAGCGACGCTTTACGTCCACCCCCCATACACACCCCCTCCCTCCACCGCCGCCACCCCCCTCCCCGCCCGCTCCGCTCTCCCTTTCTCGATTGGAGCCGAGACAAAAGCAACGGGAAGCGGTGGGCCCGGACGCTACCCGCGAACCCCGGGCGCGACCGGCCCGGCCCCGAGACATTCCCCTGCCTTGCGGGGACCCCGAATCCGCCGCCCCCGCCGCGCGCCCCGCTGCCAGACTTCCGAAAATTTGCCAAAAACTCACCGCATGAATTTTCTTGTCCCGCGGATCCAAGATGGCGACGTATCCACCGCGGAGGCTGCTGGGAGCAAGACCTTTACCCTCTGACCCCCGCCGTGACCCCCGTCGCTCTAGCTTCCCTTAAGGCGGCAGCGGAAGGTGGGAGCGGCGAGGGTCCGGCGGACGCGGGGCCGGGGTGAGTAGGCCGAGTGCGCGCTCCTGAGAGCCGCAGGCCGACGCGCGACTCGCGCCCGCCTCCCGCGCCGCGGCTGCGGCGTCTCCTGCCGCTTTGCACGGACGCCTGCGGCCCACCGCGCCTGCTCCCGCTCCCGCTCCCGCTCCCGCTCCCGGGGCGCCCGCAGCCAAGGCCCGGAGGCTTCGCGCAGGCCCGGGGCCGTGGGTCCGGGGGCGGGGAATGGTGAGGTAGCGTCGGTCCGCCCACCGGGGCCCGGGCGCGTGGGCTTGCTGGGTGGCCCCCCGCCCCCGCTTCCGCGCGGAGCAGCCCGGCGGGTCCCACCTGGAGCGCCTGGCCCGCTTCTCTTCCTCCCGCAGTGCCTGCCGCCGCCGGGGCCGCGTCCGCGCCCGAGACCCGCCGCGCGTCGCCCTCGCCGCCCGAGAAGTGAGTCCCCTCCGCCGAAACCATCGGCGCCGCTCCGCGCTCCGCGCTTTGCGCCGTGTTTATTTGCTTTAACCTGGTGGTAGGAAGCGCGAGGGGAGCGCGGGCTTCCCGCGCGGCGGCGGCGGCCGAGTTACCTGCGGCGCCGGGGCCGGCTCCCGCCCGGCCCGCCCGCGGGAGCGTTGGAAACCGGGAGGCTTGAGAAGCCTGGAGGAGCGAAGTCCCTGCTGCCCGCGAAAGTAGCTGTCACGAAAGTGAAACAACTTGTGTTCTCTGCAGAAATCTCCTTTTGTGTGTGTCTGTAAACTTCATTTTTTAAATCATACTAAGTATTTTGGCTAACAAGTTCTCTCTCTTGAGTATATGTTTTGGAATTGTGTAGTTGCATAACGTGGAGACTATTAACCGTTTCATTGATAACAATTTATTCATGTAAAGGGTAGTTGATTTAAAGTAAATAAAACTTGTTTTACTTCGTTTCCTTTTTATAAAAATCGTTTTCTTCCACGAAAAGTCATAATCGAATTTAAGCTTAACACTAAAAACTAAAAGCAAGAAGCAGTAAGTGCGGTGAGCTTACTCTATAATAAAAGATTTGTCACTTTTTTGAATCCAAGGTACTTTTGACCTTTTAGCAGAAGTATAAATTTATTAAACTACAAATGGTGCTGATGTGGCCAGTAGAAAATGTATTACATCATTTTTCACTGCTCATTCCTTAAACATTTTCTTGTACTGTGTTTTATGTTAGGGAAGTTCACAGGGTAATAAACATGATTTTTTTTCTCCTTCTCTGCCTCCCCTTCCCCCAACAACGTTTTTCTTCCTGCTTTTCTGCTTTCTCTTCCCTTCATATTAACTGTGTATGTAATACGTACACTACGTGAATATATGTGTATATAAAAATATATTACTGAGCCTTTTAGCCTAGTTACTAATAATCCAAAAGTATAATGATTAGTGACTTGGAGCCATAAGATGGAATGAGACTTGAAGCCATAAGATGGAACGAAGCAAATAGGGTACAAATATATAATATTAAAGATTATTTACCATGTTAATCTGTTAGACTTATATGTAGGGCTTTGTTCAGGTCAAAGGATGTCTTATCCCTGTATTTACTTAAAAAGCACGAATTTTTAAAGAGTATGAACATGGTAAAATGAGAAAATTCACTCCTAGGAAAACGTCTGATTTGCAAATATTTGGGCTTTTGCTGGAAAAGATAAAACAAATATTTTCACCTGTACAGTAGTACAAAAAATACATTCATAGTATTGTTTTTATTTTCTTCTGCTGAAAATATTCCATACTGATGATGTGTTTGTGTGGTTTCGAAATAACGTGTTAAATTTTTTGGTACACCTCACAGAAAAATCACTTAGATTGAAAAAAAAATACTCTTAAGAGACAATTGACTATATACAATTTATAGACAAAAATATTTTTACTTACAGTGATACTATAAAAGTTCAATAGTCCACAAAATGTGTTACACATTTTGTAGTCTTCAGGAGTTACTTTAACAAGTGATTATTTCCTGATAATAGTGGCAAAGTTCAGAGACAGGGCTTCTTGAACTCTAAGAGTAGGTTTCTAGAGTGCAGTTTGTCAGTTTGTGTCAAAAGCCTGAGCCTGAGCTTTTATCCCTGCAGGTCCTCTTTTAGAAACTGTATCATAAGGAAATGAGGATGTGTGTAACAATCTTGATTCAAGAAGAATCCTTACTGCATTATGTACTGTTTAGATGAAGTAACCTGTGCGTGCTATGACGGCACTTAGCCATTCAAAATGATGTAGAGGAAATCTGAGATGATGGTCAGACACAAACCTTATAAAATATAGTTCTAATTTCTAAAAGCTTTAAGCATTTTTTTTCTTTTCTATATTCTATAACTAAACACCAGTTCCTATATACTTATGGAACTTTGGCTTTGTTCAGGTCAAAGGATGCCCAGGATCCATCCTTCGCGCTCCATTACTACAGTCATCCTTTTAATTGTAGCTTTCAATCATTATTCTCAACCTGAAATTTTGAAAGGATTTTTAGAACTGTTTGTCTTGGTCGTCTTCTTGTCACTAGGACGCAGTATCTGACACCTACAGTTTAAGAGAGGAAAGGTTTATCTTGGCTCTCAGGGTGCAGAGATTCCCATCCATGTTTGCCTGGCTCTATGGCAAGGCAGCATGGCAGAGGAGAAACAGTTCCTGGCATGGTGGCAAGAAGCTGAGAGGAAGCAATGGCGGGAGGGAAGGAGATGCACCCTTCCAGGGTACACCCAGTGACCCCTGTCTTCCTACCAGGCTTCACTTCCCAGCAGCACTTTTAGCTATGTGTGTGTCCATCGCACTGAGTACCACGCCCTTGGGTCCAGTCAGCTCCCTAAGCCCCACCTTAAGTACCTGAGGCCTTAGGGGGACATACTGATGCAAGCCATAGCACCAGTCTTCTCTGTGTTAAATTTTAACTCTAGTCTTCCACACTATCACCAGACAGTGCTTTCTACTGTGTAAGACTGAGGAAATTTATCCATTGTGTAAAATCTTCGTAATGTCTGTCACCTGCAGGATAAAAGTACAAACTGCGACCAAATAATTTACTTAGAAAAAATGTAACTAGGAAATAGTTGCAGCAGCAACAGAAATAGCAGTTCCATGCATGCTGAGCATTTAAAATGTGTTTTTATCTTTACTTACGAAACTTTAATGTCTGCTTGTGAGGTAGGAACTGCTAATATGTGTTTATGTTTGGAGGCTGTATTTGTTACTAGTTTAAATGGGGAAGTTGAGAGAAGGCTGAGGTATCAGGGACAGCTTCACCGAGTGGCTAATGATTTCATGTTGAATGGCATATAATTTGGATCAATAAAAACGACGGTTTCAGTGAAGGGAGTGTCAAGCAAAGCCAAAGAGCTTGCTAGGATTGCTGTACAAAGTACTGTACAAAATTTCCTCAGTTTTAGAGCCTCAAAGTCAAACGTGGCTACTTTTTCCCCATATCATCACATAGTTTTCTATATATGTTCTAACTCCTTATTTTCTGTTTATTTTTGTGGTGCAGGGTATTGAACCCAGGGCTTTCACACTGAGGAAAGCTCAGTCTTGTCTTTGTTTTTGAAACAATTCTCTAAATTGACTGGCCTGAACTAGCACTTTCAATCCCCCAGCCTTTACCTCTGCACTAAGATGATCGGTATGTGCGCCCATGCCTGGCTTCCTAACTTCTAATGAGGACACTAGCCATTAGATTTGGGGTCATCACTGCAACTTTATATATAAATTGAATCTTTACAAGCCCTGTCTCCTATAGTCATGTTCTGGAGATTACGATTTTAACATACAAATTTAGAAGGTTAGGTTACAATACATCACATATCAGAAGTACATGCAGAAATGAGTAAGGGCCGCTGACTAGAATTAGAATGGACTGATGGGACTCGTGCAAGGTAGGGTGTTAGGGTTTTGAAGGTTTTGAATGCCACGCAAAGGAATTAACGTGATGATTTTAAATAAATCACACCTAATCCAGTCCATTGCCAGTGCTTAGCATCCTAGGAGGCTGAAAAATTACATTAGAATACTTTGTACTGTTGTCTACGCTTTGTATCATATCCACTCCTATCACCTGATGTGACTGTCCTATCCTGCCAAAGTAATTACTTTAGATATATATCTACAAATCATTTCAAAATTAAAATACCACTTGAGTTTTTAACCTTCTAAGTCAATACAATAATGTATTTCCCCATATGTAGAAGTAGCAACAAAATATTTATGCTTTGCTTTCTCAATTATAGTGGATCCTTATTATGACCAGCCTCATGTAAGAACAACTTAAGTTACAAACAGAATTACAGTTGGAATGCCAGCCACTTGTGCAGCCTTAAAGACTAGTGATGCCAGAAAAGTGTATGTATATGTATGTAAGCAGCAGTCTGAGCCCAGATACCTGATGTTCTTACCCTTCCAAGCAATAACCTCCTTTCCTTTCATCCACCCTTCCTGCAAGCCAAAGATGTCAACCTAGGTGGCGAGTACAGTGTGAAATTTTTGTTTCTGGTAATCTGGGCATGTGTTATAAATTTTTGGTGACTACATTAGGATAATTATTGATATTTCTGGTAAATTATGCACATTATACAACCTTTTTTTAATTATGAAAAAAATAGTCTTGAATTACAACCCACACGAATGAATTGTTTGAAGTCCAGGCTGATCCACTGTACTTCATTTTAGGTGACTATTTAAATACATGATTAAGATATTTTCTCTATCAGAATACCAACATATTAAGTTATCTTTCATTTTAAAAATAGTGAAATTACTTCCTCCCAGAAGTTATCAGAAGACTATGTAGCAGTAACTCAATTCAAAACTAACACATAATCAATCATCTAGTATATTTTTCCTGACAATGAAAAATTGACATCTGTTCAAAAGGGAAACGTGTTAAGTGCTAAAATACCATTAACTTTTTCTTGTGTATATTAGGTCAGTAGACCTATCTCTGCCCCTTAATGACTAGTGGTGATCATTAAAGTGGTAAATATTAACCTATTTTAAAACAATATGTAATGTAATAATTATTGTACTGTACTACTAACCTGTTTTGAAACTATCTCATTGCTACTTTCTCATTAAAGTTATTAAAATATAAAAATAAAATTTAAAAGACAAAGAACTTCCCTTAAAGCAAAAATACATTCAGTATAAATGAAAATGAAATGAAATAATGATTATGAAAGATATGTAGTGCTAAGAAAATCTCAAGTCCTTTAAAAGATGTGGGTTTTATTTTTATACAATGAAATGCTACTCAGACATAGACTAAACGAGACATAACTACATGGGTGAACCTTGAGACCATATTCTTCAATAAATTTTTGGATATATATGTAAATATTTCATATGTCTCTGGTGTGAGAAACTGAAAAATACAAACAAAAAATGTAATGCACACTGTGAAATAGGAAGAAATTGTTCAAAAGGAAGGAGGTGGGATATGAGAGCAAGATAAGATGGAAACAAAGCTTTGTAAATAAGAAATGAAAGGAATTGAAGTGTGAGGAAGGGAAAGGGGGGACCTAAGATCTATCATGTGCAGGTACAAGTTCCTATGATGAATGTGATCATTATGTGTATTGAAATTATACCAATAAAGAATTAAAAATTGGAAAACAGTCTTTAGGTTTCATCTTATAATTGCTCTGAGGAGCTTTTTGTGTTTAAGATTTTCACACTGCTTTTTAGGCTTTATATTTTATTTTTATTGATTGTATAAAATTATTCACATGGATTTTTCATAGCTAAAACAGCTCATCATATTATTTTTACAAAATTATGATACACGCTTATTCTGTTTCCTGTTGCCAGTATCCCTTACAGCACAGTTTGGAATGAGGGGACACCCTTAGAAACTGAACATGGAACCTGCTCCATGGCACAATAAGTAAGTTAAAAGAATGCCAGTGTACCTCTGAATCAACATAGCTCTGCGTGCTTGCAAACATCACAACATAGGGGGAAATGAGTAGAGGCAATTCAGTGCTGAAAGGATTAAATGGGAACTTTAACATTCTGTATTTTTCCAACAGTGCTAGAAAGCAAAAGTCCAAAGCCTGAAATTATACACATTTGTTTAACACACATCAGAAACAGCTTTTGGATCCAAAGTACTATAACTTATGGAGCAATTTGTTTCAAAAAGGAACCTCCTATTTATCTAGTTAAACATTAGTTATCAGAACCTATATGGAAAATGCACAGGGGCCTGGGGAGTTAGCTCAGTAGAATAAGTGCTTGCCTGGCAAGCGCAAGGGCCTGAGTTCAATCCCCGGTTCCGGAAAAGAAAAATGCACAGAGGACACAGGTGATAAAAGTTTCTTTTAAGCAAAATTGTAATGATCATAAGAGTCTATACGAGGAGCCAACTGTTTCACCAAATTACCAAGACCCCATAAATTGCTAGGATTTAAGAAAAGTCAGCAACAGGTTAAGGATGCTAGCATTCAACTCTAAAATCATTAAAAAATAAAGCTTTTAGCTTACTTTCCCAGTCTGTAACAAATTCAGTGGAATGAACAAAAATACAGGCCACAGGCATAGCTTCTATACATATTTTTAGAAAATGCACAAAATCATGAAAGTGTAATATCTAAAAAAAAAAAATTAAAGCCCAGACATAATATACTTTAGTGAAATCATTGACTATTGTAAAACTCGGTGACTGTGTGATCCTTTTTTGGAGAACGGGCATGTTCAATTGTTTATATTTTTAAGATCACTTGATGGGGCCTTCCATATGTAGGTTGAAGTTAACTTAAAAGCACTGTGTATTGCTTCAGGATCCTTATTAAAACTTAACCTCAACCTTTTGTGAAATCTCATAATGATAAGTACAGGGACATTATGAGACATACCCATCAGACTTTTCCTGAATTTATATATTTTCTCTGGCTTTTTAAATTTTATTCCAATGTGAGTGTAAAAGTAATACAATGAGATTTAAGAATAGAAAAATGCTTCCTCACCTTAATACGAAGTCCTGTTCTGATTCAGTATTCATTTGTCATTTGTCATTCAAGTGTGAGTGAGTTTTAGTTATGTGCTAGACCTTGCATTTTGTTTTTCTCTATTCTCACATACTGCTAAACAAACTTCTGACAACAGATGTTTGGGATTATATCCCATGTATTATACTACACTAATTAGGTGTTCCTGAATTTGATTCTGACCCTACATGGCCTGTCCCCAGATGTAATTTACATTACATTACATCTGGGGACAGGCCATGTAGGATTTATAGAATCAAATCTATAGATTTATTTGTAAATAAATAAATAGAGGGATTTATAGAACCCAAAACTATGTTTATCCCTTTTTACATAGGATAATTCCAAGGATATTCGTGAGCAGCAGATGGAAGCAGCATGGGAGAAAGGACATGCCAGTTTCATGCTTGTACCATCAGGTACAGCCAGTCAGTTGGACGGTCGTGCATGTGCTGCTGGTTAGAACATGTTAGACTTGTATGACATACTTCCCTCTCAAATATCCATGCCCGTGTGGTGAATTTCTGTTAGTACTCATCATCTTTGGAATTACTCATAGCAGTATTAATGTGACTTAATATTCTGAATTGAACACTAAAGATGTTACTCTCCATTGCTTGCATTGATCACTATCTTCTGTACATTAAAGTATATTTTAAAATAAGTCAGTTGAATAAATATGAAAGAACTACATGAGGAAAATTCTGATTCAACTGTTGTATTCTCGTTGAACACCAACCTTATAGATTATATGCTCTTTATCAGTTCTGAGTAATACAGGAACACCTTTTAAGAATTGCTGTGGATAACCAATGTGATATGTTACTTTTATTATAAAGTCACTTTAACATGTGCAAATATAAAATAAATGTACACTTTCATGCTTCTAGCACTTTTTAACTATTAAACTTTCTCCCAAAACTTGGGAAGAAAGTAAATATTTACAATTGATGATATTAATTTAGTTGTAACAGAATTTTATTTCACTGAGTTAAAGCATCACTAGAAATTAAGACAGCATGGGTTTATTGTGATAACTCAAAAGTGCTAATTCAGTTTTCCCACTAGTTTTTCTTTGTAATTTTTTAAACTTTTGTTCTAGAAACAAACAATGTCTGTCCTTTCATGTATATGTATATCTTCTATGTATTCTTTTTTATATATATTTATTTTTTATTGAGAAATAAATATGAATGAGACAGTTTCACAGCT
>NDGN011452440.1:0-14200 GCA_002564285.1 Tympanoctomys barrerae
CCTCCTCCTCCTCTTCTTCTGATATTTAGTACAGGGTCTACAGGGTCTTACTATGTAGATCAGACTCATACTATTCTCCTGTTTTCAGCCTCCCAAGCGTGGGGTAGCATTGGGGTAGGTGGGATCGAACGCTGGCCATTGCACTTTGCTTAAGCAGGCACTTTAGTCTGCTGAGCTATTGGGCTGGGACTTGTTCCCATCATTTCTAATCTCTGGAAATTGTTAATCTGTTATCTACATCTATAAATTTTATTTCCAAAGTGCCATATAAATGGAATAATATATGAAGTAATCTTTTGAAATTGTTTTCTTTTCACTCAGCAACATTTTCTTCAGATAATTTTTGTTTCCTGAATAGTCACATATGGAGTATATGGAGTGGATATAGCAATCTGTCCTCCAGCCACTGAAGGATACTTGAGCTGTCTCCAGCTTTTGGCTCTTATGAATAAAACTGCTAGGAACATTTACCTACAAGTTCTTTCTTTTTGGAACATAGGTCTCCACTTCCATTGTAAAAATGTCCCAGAGCTGCTGTGTTATGAGGGAAGTACATTCTTAGTTTTAGAGGATATTGTGGAATTATTTTCTAGAATGATTTTATCATTTTACAGTCCTGCTGGAAATGTTAAATGATCTAATTTTTCTGATCTTTCCCAATACTTGGTAAAGTCAGAATTTTAAAATTTTAGCTATTCTAATATATATATGTATATATATATACACACACATATAGATATCTCAAAATTTATAATTTTAAATTTATAAATTTTAAAATATATATTTATGCAAATTACTGGCCTTTTATTTTGCATTTCTTGATGGTCAATGAAATTGAACATTTTTAATGTAATTGCTTTCTATCAGTATATCTCATTTGGTGAAGTTTTCTGCTATTATTCTTTGACTATTTTCTAATTGGAGTTTTCATAAATGTTGAGATTTGAGAGTTCTTTAAGCACAAGTCCTTTGTTGGCTAGTGCATTGCACAACGCTTACTAGCATCAGATGTGGAAGAGTGTGAGACATCTGTCTACGTGCTGGAGACCTGAAGGATCCACTCAAGAGCTTGGAGCCACAGCTGGGCCCCCAGCAAGTCTGTCACAGGAGCTCTGACGATCCACGATGGGAGACCAGACGGCTGCACCACAGTGGCCCAAGGGCCAGGGCTGGAATCTGAAGTGTTGGCACCAAAAGGCTAATGATCTGAGGTGGATGGCCGAGGGGCCTTGCTGGAAGCCAGGAGATGACATCCAAGATGAAGACGAGGGTTGACGCTCCCAGGAAGAAAGAACGAAGCCAAAGCTCTGAAGAGAAGTCTAAAACTGTCCCACACAAAGCAGCCACAACAAAGCTCCTTCAAAGATCAGCTAAAATCCTTCCCGCCATTCTCACTTTATAGTATTCCAATAACCATGCTGACTTAAATCAGCTGTGCATTCCCACTCAAGTTGACAATTAGTCTCTTCATTCTCATAGTTGGCAAACATTTCCTCCTCATCCATAGCTTGTCTTATCCTCCTAACAGTCTTTCATAGAGCCAGCATTCTTAATTCTTCTGTTTCTATATCTTTGCTGTTACTTTATGATTGGTTTCTAGTTTCATTCCACAATGGTCTAATGGTAAACATGAATGATTCTGATTCCTTTATATTTAGTTAAGCAGGTATTTTGGACTAGTATGTGAAGGCTGCTGTATGTGCTGCAGAGAATACATACTCTGTTTATTAGGATAGAACACTATCATATCTATTAAGTCCATGTTGTAGGCTATGGTTCGCCTGTGCTATTTCTTACTGATTTTTTAAGTTGATTTACCTCTTTGAAAAAGTGGTGCATTGATGTCACCCACCATGACTGTATTAGCATTTGTTTGCTCTTTTATGCCTAACATTTGTTTGATAAAGACATGTACTGCAACATTTAGTGTACATGTATTTATAGGTGTTATCTTTACTTGTTGGATTATTCTCTTAACTAGCATGTAGTGAACTTATTTGTCTCTTCTGATCACTTTTAGCTTAAAGTTTACCTTTTCTGAGAGTAGAATTGCTGCCCCTGCTTGTTTTGGGGTCTCTGCAGGAAATACTATTTTCTGTGCTTTGATTTTTAGTCTATGAATACTTTTTGGATTACGTTAGTTTCTTGAATTCAACACTGTTGGATTCTGTTTTTCCAGCCTGTCAAACTCTCTTTTATTTAATGCTAAGGCATTTGATTAATTCTCAACAATGTGGACTCTTTCTCTGTTGATCATTTCTATTTTTTTTTATATTTATCTATTTGCTTTTGTTTCTTTTTTTGGTACTAGGGATCAAACTCAGGACCTTGTGCTTGCCAGGCAGGTTCTTAAGCCGCTGAGCTATCTCCCTAGTCCCTATTTGCTTTTCTTGATGCATTCATTCCATTAGACTTTGGGCATTGTTGATTTCCTTTTATCTGTCTAGGCCAGTGATGGTGAACCTTTTAGAGTTTTCAATGAAATAAAGAGCCCACTGCTGTACACATGCCATAGGCTTGCCACCAATGGTCTAAGATATTTTGAATTTTCTGGGGCTAGGGAGATAGCTCAGTGGTCAAAGTGCCCACCTGGCAAGCACAAGATCCTGAGTTAGACCCCCAGTACTGCATGCCGTGCCAGCCCCAGAACCAGGCCTGGTGGTTCACACCTCTAATCCCAGCTCTGGGGAAGCTAAAATAGGAGGATCACTATGAGGCCAAACTGCATAGTGAGATCCTTATTTAAAAAAAAAAAAAAAAAAAAAAAAAGGGATTTTCTTGAGTTAGGGCTTGGTACTCATAAATCTCTTATTCTTTGTTATGGAAGGCTCTTATTTTATTTTTTCAGTTTTGCTGAATATATTAATTTAGTTTGGAAGTTGTTTTCTCTCAGAGATTAAAATGCTTCAAGCTCTTCTGGCCTCTGAGGTTGGTACTGAGATGTCTGCCTTAATGGAGTTATATTTATACACAATTTTTTTTTCTTTACTCTGATCATTTATTTTTATTTATTTGTTTTTTGTATTTTTAAGAAAGGGTCTACAGGATGTTTGGTGTCTCACTACTAGATCAGACTCACAGTGATCTGCCTGTTTACAGCTTCCCACGAGCTGGGATTTCAAGCACACACCACCAGGCCCAGTCTCCATTGCCATCTCAGATAGCCCCGGGGGCGGGGCCAGCACAGCAGGCCTGGGGATTGAACCCCTGGCCTGATCATTCTTAAAATTCTAGATTTTTGTTGTTTGTTTGCTTTGACCACCTGGCACTTCACTTATAACATGTCTTGGGAGGTTTTCATTGCAGTTGATTGCTGTTCTGTGAGCCTTGCTTGCTTGTATGTTGCACTCTTTCCTCATATTTGGGAAATTTTCTATTATGATTTCAGTAAACAAATTCATTATTCCCTGTGAGCTAACTTCTAGTTTCTCTAACTCCAAATAGTCTTAGGCTAGTCTTCTTAGTGTTGTCCCCCCTTTTTTGCTGCTGAGGGTTGAGGCCAAGCAGGATGAGAGGAGCTTGTAGCTGATGTGAAGATCTGTTTAGTAAGATGTTGCCTTCCTGTGAGGTGTTTTCAGCTGTATTTGTCAAGAAATAGTTTTCATTCCCTCAGCTGTTTAAGTGACTTGGAATCTTAAGTTAAAGAAATTAGGGGGATGAGAAGAAGAAGGGAAAACAAACATCAGCTAAAACCAAAACACACAAAGAGAACACACCTGCTGACAGGAAGTCAGATCAAATATTCCAACAAGAGGGTGCACATGTAATTCACACATGACCACTTTGCCACAAGTGGTCATAATACTCTCTTACTTTGGTTCCAGTGTGATTGCAGGAAACTACACCACATTGACTTCTTTCATTTGCACTCAAAACCTAAACAAACCCAGTCCCAGGAATTCTCTCCACTGACCCACAGGCAGAATCTGACATTGTCCCAGGGCTTAGCTTATGAATTCAGTTTCTTAGGCATGGCAGCAGAATATACAGAGCAGAGTCAGGGGGCACTTAGATTCTAGCAGGGCTCTTCAGAAATCTGCAAACACATTTCCTGCCAGGGGTGGGGTGTCCCACATGAGATGACGATGGTGAGTGGCCTGGAACCACAGGAAATGGCAGGTGATTCAGTATCAGGTGGGAATCTGAATAGTCCACAGGCAGGAATGCATGCCTTTGGCAACCCAGGCCCTGTTCCCCCATTTATTCTCTCTCTGCCAATTGGGGGATGGGGTTTCCCTTGCCTTCAGTGAGTACTGGTGAGGCTGTCACCAGGCTGCAGTGTACCATGGAGTTTGGAGGAAAAAATCATTGCATAAAGAGGGCTAGTATATGCTGAGTCAGGGCCTCTGCAGTCCAGCCTCCCAGCGCTCTCTCCTTGGGCTACTTGAAATAATGCTGACCTAATGTCTGTACTCCAGAAAGGCAGGGCTAGAGCAGTGCAGACCAACCATGGTAGCTCTTCTTCCCCTCTCCAATGATGTAGTTAAGTTTGATCTACATATATTACTTTTTCAGTTAATTCTCTGATTGAGGGTCCTGCATAAGACCCTCCCCCACCATAAGCTATAGAACCCATAGCTTCAGTAACTGCTCTCTGAGCACCTCTGGCAACACTCCTCCTCTCATCAGCCATATTGGATCCATCATGGTTGTAACATTAATTTTAATAATTACATGTTATTTTAATACATATAATATTTAATAATAAATTAAATGCCTATAATTTATTAAGAGTAATTTATTTGATCTTTAGCTATCCATCCCTAGGTATTTAGTATAAATAGAATAGGTATACAACCTTGTTACATAAGATGCAAGAGTGCAACAAATGGATTTGCATGCTTCCCCCTCTATCCTTTGTGCTCTAATTCCCAGACATTATATCAACACACTTTATAAGCCACCAAAAATATAGTGGTTTTTGTCATAAATGAATGTATGAATTTTAAAGATATTCAAAGGTAAAGGAGTCTTCTATATTTACCCACATTTATCACTTATAATGCAATCCTTTCCTGAGAAAGCTAGAACTGTGCCCATTCTTTCAATGTTTATATTGAATTTTCAATACTGAATAATTTCTATTGATCTTTAAAGTTCAAATTTTTTGTATGTAAGTGCAAAATTCTATACAATCCCATTTCAGAAAATTTCTATTTCAGACACTATATTTTTTTTAAATTTCAATTTTTGTAGTTTTTCACTGTTTTCTAGTTTTTATTTATTACTAGAGCATTTTCTTTCATGCTTTTGAGCATAGTTATAATAGTTGATTTAAAAACCTCATCAGGGCTGGGGAGATAGCTCAGCAGTCTAAGCACCTGCCTGGCAAGTGCAAGGTCCTGAGTTTGATCTCCGGTTCTGCATGTGTATAGGCGCAGAAGCCCCACTGAGACCCGGCATGGTGGCACATGTCTGAAGTCCCAGTGCTGGAGAGGCTGAGACTGGAGGATCACTACAAGTCTGAACTGCATAGCAAGACACTATATCAAAAAATATAAATTAAAAAAAAATCTCATCAGCAGCTGGGCATGGTGGCACACACCTGCAATCCCAGTACTTAGGAGAATGAAACAGGAGGATTGTTGCAAGTTCAGTGAGACCCTATCACAAAAGGACAAGAAAAAAAAAAACTCATCAGCTATAGTCATATTCATCAGACAATCACAGCTTGGGTTCCCAGCCACTGAATAATCACAATAAAGTGACTTCATGAATTTTTTGTCATGGTATATAATGATTATATTTACATTACAGTGTGGTCTATTAAATGTGCAATAGCATAATATCTAAAAATGTACATGTGCTAAAAATACTTTTTGCTCAAGATGCTAACAGTCTATTTTTCTGCTCATTTAGTGTCTTGGCTTGATGCTGACTATAGCTGACTAACCAGCATGGTAGCTGCTGAAGGCTATAGTGGCTATGGCGTTTTATTCACATAAAACAGTGAAGTTTCACAAGACTGGTTGAGTTTTCCTCCCGAGGAATGTTTTTGTTTTTTAAATAGAAAGAGAAAAAAAATAAAAATAATACAGAATTTTAAAACAAGATGATAGGAAATTAATAAGTTATTATATACCGTGTTATTATCTTCAAAGTAGTTGCTCAGATTACAAGATACCAGCATGCAAAATTGATCAAACAATAGAAGCACTGTTATAAATGCTTTTTGATAGCATTTTACCATAGCAGAACTTCCTTAACATTGGAACTTATCCTCTCAAGTTCTACTACTACCTTACCAACTAAGTTTATATAATATTCTAAATCTATTATTGTCGTTTCAACAGTGATCATAGCAAATTCCCAGGAATATATTCCATCTCTAAAAGTCAAGTTTCTTTGATTATTCATAAGAAGCAACTCTTCATTTTTTAAAGTTTTGACATGAGATTACAGCAATTGCATCAAGCTCCACTTACAATTGTATTTCTATGACCATTTCCTCCACTTGTCTTAGAATTTTCAAGTTGTCTAAAGAGTTAGAATCAACTTCCTCCAAATTTCTATTAATTTTATTGTTTTGAAATAAAATCCTCTCTTTTCAGGATTTCAATTTACTTTGCAACAGATCTATCAAATGTCTATGGCTTCTATATCATTACCTGCTACTTCACCTTGCACTTTGATGTTAATAAAAATAGTTTCTTTCTTTAAATTTCACAAACCAGCCTCTGCTAGCTTCAACCACTTGTGCAGCTTCCTCATGTTTCTCAGCCAGTCTTCACTGGCATTCCTTCAGAGTAGGTTTGGCTTAAGTGGATGCTGTAGCTCATCTGAGTTTCTACCCAGACCAATAAAACATCCTTGACATCAACAAAGGCTATTTTTACCTTATAATTTGTATGTTCACTGGAGTAGCACTTTCAGCTTCTTTCAAGAACTCTTTCTTTGCACTTACAGCTTGGATAATTGTTTAGTACAAGAGGCTTACCTTACAACCTATTTTGGCCTTTCTCACTAAGGTTAATCATTTCTAGCTGTTCATTTAAAATGAGAGATATTTGACTCTTCCTTTCATTTAAAATTTTTAAATTAAATGTGGGATTATTAACTGGCCTAATTTCAATATTATTATTGTGTCTCAAAGGATAGGAAGGGATAAGGAGAGAAAAAGAGAGACAGAGGACTAGTTGATTGGTAGAGCAACCAAGACACACACTTAAAATGTATTAATCTCTTCATCATCTCACATGGACATGGGTCTTGGGGCCCCCAAACAAGTACATAGTAATATCAAAGATCAACGATTATAGATCACCATAAAGGTACAATTACAATAAGAAAAATTTTAAAATGGTATGAGAATTGCCAAAATGTGACACAGGCCCTATATTTACTGAGGTGAGTACATGCTGTTAGAAATTGTAGATAGATTCGTGTGACACAGGATACCAACCTTCAACTTGCAAAAATAGCTATATATAAGAAGCACAATAAAACAAAGATAAATAAAACAAATCATGCCTTTCCATCTATCCCCTGGAATAATTTGGGTTAGTCTCTACTTGCTGTCTATTTTGAGGGGTTAAAGGCCATATTTTAGGTTAGGTTCCTTCAAAAATGTATTGATTTATTTGTTTTGTCTTATCAAGCAGTTAATTTGGCCTAATTCAACCTGTAAAAATCTATATCCTCAGGGTATGTATCAGTTAAAATATCAATTACTTTAGCTGAGGGTGAGTTGCTTAGGTAAGGGGTAAACCAGAATTTGGAAAGACTAAATGTAACTTTGAGCTCTTGCTGTATCTTCTCCAGACACTGCCCCACTTCCACAGCAGCTATGGCTGCCTCGATCTCTAATCTCTAGTCTTTGGGCCAAAATGAATACATATTTCTACCAGATGTTTTGCTTCTCTGTGTGATGTAAACCGTATCCTGACCCTAGTCCAATCACCTTTCAAAAATAAAAAAGGAACCCGCCAAATTCCACGTCTTTCTTTCAATACTCATAATGATTTTTAAGATATTTAAGACTAATTCTTAAAGCAGTTTTAGGTTCATAGCAAAACTAAACAGAAAGAGAATTCCTATGTACCTCCTGCTCTCCTGCTGTCGACATTATACACCACAACTGTGCATTTGTTCCAATCAGTACCTCAACACTGATACATTATTATTGCCCAAAAGTCATAGTTACATTAGGGCTCATTCTCGGTCTTGTATATTCTGAATTTTGAGGTGTACATAATAAAATATGGCCACACTGGTCCCCCAAATCCTATGTTCCACTGATCCTTCCTTGCCCCTCATCTCTGACAACCAATGGTATTTTTACTGTTCTATAGTTTTGCTTTTTCCAGAATATTTGTGGTTGCAATAATACAGTAAATAACCCTTTCAGATTGGCTTCTTTCATTTTGTAATATTCTATCTTTCAAGTTCTGACCATTATATACTTGGTTTCCCTTATATACTTGGTTTTGACCATTTTTTAATAGTTATTATCTGTTGGAAGGTTGACCTGATATAAGTTGCTCAGCCATTAAAGAGGCAAAAGTTTTAAACATAAATGAATACATTTAACACAAATAACCAGACTCTGACTACAGATCAAAACATATATATCATAGCTTATCTTAGATTATCTGTAATTATTGAATTTCAGGGTAGAAGTAGACCATAAGGATCACCTATTACACTGGTAACAGGTTTGAAAGATGAATCTTAATACTCTTCACATACAATGAAATATCATAATTTCATTACTTTTGATGTACTATTTACAACAATTATGTTCTAATTAGTTCTAATTATATTCTAATATGTTCTAATAGCAAACCTGTCAAGGCTGTTTCACGAATAGATTTAACTTGTAGAAAAACTTCTCCTTTAAGTGAAGTCCAATCTTGAAAATTATCATTTATTTCATTTTTAATAGTAGTTAGCTCCTTTTTAGTAGACGAAAGCAACGAACAAGTCTTCTTCCATAAATAGTTAGACTCCAACAATTTTTGACTACAAAGTAACAAAATAAAAAAATAGGATTTTTGAAAATAGTAGGCATAAGAAATATTTCTTCGAAATGATTATAGAAGGATCATATAATCTACTATCTAAATGAGCCAATTTTGAAAATGAAAGGTATGATACGTATTATATGAGACAACATAAACCAGAAATATCTCTAGAAGAATGAACCATATGGCTATGTCAATTCATTTCCATTTTTCACTACAAGGAAAGTTATACACGTTACAGTGTTTTTATTAATTCAACAGCAGACCTTTAGAAAAGAAAGTCTGGCCAGAGCAGTTTGGTAATAGAGCCTAAACAAGGCTCTCAGACCACCTGTTATGACATTCTCCCAGTGTTCTTGCTTTATCACAGGCCATAGTTCAAAATAATAACATATTTCTGTCATGTCAGTTACATTACTTCAGATATCCTCCTTATTGATTTCCTTAAAAATCAAGCTGGATGCAGACATAGATTTGGGAGTTATATGCAAAAAGGTGATGACTGCAGCTATGGGAGGGTAGCTATTTGGCCAATATTTATGGTCGCTAGTAAACTAGGATCTATGGTATGAAACTGAATCTGTCTTGCTCATCATAATCTCCTTCCTTAGTATTTAGCACAGTGCCCATGATACTGTAGTGCTTAATAAATAACGACCAATTATTTATTGTCTATGTGCTCAGGATAACACATGGACAATACTGACATTTAAGGGACTAAACAGCAAAGAATTTCTCAAAGGTAGGACTAATTAATGAATTAGAAGAAAAAGTTTCAGAAAAGGTAGAAGATTTCAAGAAGAAAGCATTAGTCTGTGTTAAAAGCCTCAGATAAAGACTAAAGAGAGTTCCTTTTAGTTTGTTTTGAGGAGGCCTTTGATGACCTTGAAAAAAGGCCTAGCCTAGGTAGGAGAGGCCTGAGTAGTGGAGCAGAGGGTGACACAAGTAGGAACAGTCACTCTGTGGCATCCTCTACCAAGAGTCTTGACTGAGGAGGCCACAATGGGTGCAAGATGGTACACGAGGATGAGATTCACCCAAGTGCAAGCACAGTGAAGCAGACAATGAATCTGTGTAGTCACAGAGGCAAAACAACACAGATGTATGTGATCACTTCTTGTGAAAATCCATAGAAAAGCCAAATAGGAAACAAAGGTTAAAAGATTCACCTCTTCCATGAAGGATGGTGTGCTTCTGTGAGTTAAGTAAGGTGATTCAGTCAGTGTGCACAGCTAAGATGGTTCTTGATTTCAGAAAGCAGAGGAAGATTACAATCTGGGAGCTAAATTGAGAAGGGGAAGCCTGAACATGGAGACGGGAACTGATCTGGCAGAGGGCCAAGGGCCAAGACGCAAGTCTAGTTAGGGGACTATCGTGAGGTGCTGTGGGGAGTGCTGAGATCAAGCTCCAGCCATATAGCTCAGAGCCCTAGAGAACATTTAACAGAAGGAAAGATGATGTGGATGTAGATGCCTCTATGAGGAGAAAGGCGATAAACAAAACTTGAGCTGATCAACTAAGACTAGAGCTCAATTTTGTGAAGCCTAAGTCTACTATATAATTTCTTGGAAAGCACAAGAGTGGTAACAAAATTAGTTTTAAAAATGTGTAATTGTCTACTGAATGAGAAAAATCCCTATAAGTAAAATTTACAAGTTCATAACTTTCACTAGTATCACAAAATGCAGAAACACAACATAAGTTTTTTTAACAGTTGTACAAGAATCTAAAGATGTCTAGCAACTCCAAAATCTTACATTTTTCTAGAAATAATGGGACTCACAAATAGGTTTATCCTAGATGTCATCCTTGAAGTAATATAATAGTGTGTGTGTGTGTGTGTGTGTTAATCAGAATTACAGGAGCATTCAACCACTGAATCACATCGCTAGTTGTTTTTATTTTTTATTTTGAGACAGTCTTGCTAAATTGCACAGACTAGTTTCAATCTTTTGAGCCTCCTTCAGTAGATGGAATTACAGGTGACAACACCACTCTCAGCCTATTATGACTTTTATATTCAATAATGTCAATAATTTTTCTCAAATCAGGAGGAAACAAATATTTCTCCAAGGTATATGAATAACTCCTATTCATTAGCTATCAAATAATCCAAAAACTTTTATTGAAAACTTATTTTCTTTTATTGAAAATTTATTTATTTAATATGATATGAAAACATTATTGATATAATTTTCTTTTTTATGCCTAAATTATATTCATTGCTTACATTACTCATGTTTACTTCTATTTCAATCGTTTAAGAGTTATATATAACCAAGTTTTTAGTCTGTAACTTTTTACTTGTTTTATTAAAACTGTTCTAAACTGTCTTTCCAACTGGCAATTATAATGATGTATTCTCAAGTCAACTTTCCCTTAGAGAGAGTCCCCAAGCCTATAATTACTCCAGTGGCACAATGACATCATAAGGGGGACAGAGAGGAAATTGCAATGGAAAGCAAATTTTTAAACAATTAAAATCAAACCATCTACTTTTACCAGTGGCCCTCCCAGAACTCTAGAAAGAAGTCTTCAGTGGGAGCAACTGCAACTTAAACACTTCCCAGTAAATCTGTCTGAGTTGGCCACCTTAATGTTCTCTGTAATGTGGCTGCTCAGAGATGTGTAGTACTGATGAGCCTAAGCTGAACTGCAAGGGAGTCTAAAGAATCTAGTGCTTAACGGCCCGCAACTAGACATCAAGACCGAGGGTTTGAGGGCCGGCCAAATAGCTCAGTAGATTAAAGCACCTGAAAACAGGTGCAGGGGCCATGGGTTTGATCCCCAGGCCTGCCATGCTGGCCCCGCCCCCAGGGCATGATGAGATGGCAATTGAGACTGGATGCTTTGGCGTGTGCCTGTAATCCCAGTTCTTGGGAGGCTGTAAAACAGACAGGTCACTACTAGTCCAATCTAGTAGTGAGTGAGACCCTGAACACCCTGTAGATCCTTCCCTAAAATACAAGAAAAAAATTACTGAGGGTTTGAAGATAAACATAATTAAGCAAGTAGAGGTAAAAGATCTTGGCATATTAGCAAACTCTATTTAGAAATAGCCTCCTATATAGAAAAACACATATACACACGAATATTAGACTAAATAAGTTTATGACGATTAAAAATTTAAAAAACTACATGCAAAAACCAATTTTATTTCTATACACTTCAATAACCAATTCTTGAAAATAAAATCAGAAAAAAGCCTCATTCATAAGATAAAGAACATGAATCATTTATAAGTAAATTTAATAAAGGAAGTACAAAAGAGCAAAATACAACAGTTCCAAGGGAACTAAAGATCTCTATGGAAAGACGCAGCCATGAACATGCATTAAAAAATTCAGTATTTAAAAGTGACAATTCTTTCCAAATTGATTTGAACTGTAATAGTTTACCTTTCAAAATTCTAGTAGTCTACTTTTCAAAACTAAAGCGATCCTAAAATACATGGGAAAATGTAAGAAACCCAGACTAAGCAAAATAGTCTTCAAAGCAGAGAAATCTGGAGGGCTTAAATTTCTTGATTTTAAAACTTACTGAAAACAACAGCATTCAAGAGTGTGGCTAAGGGAACACATATAGATTAATGGAATAGATCAGAGTACCTAGAAAAAATCTTTTCTGTTCATGGTAAACTGACTTTCGCTAAAGGTCCAAGGCAATTCAATAGGAAAAGTAGCTTTTTCAGCAAATGGAGCAAGGTAAATTGAATATCCACATGAACAAAAAAGATGCATAAATTCTCACCTCATACATGAAACTAAATTAAATGACTCATAGATCTAGATACAAGAGCTAAAACAAAAAACACCTTTAAAAAGTTAGAAAAACTAAGGAAAAAGTCTTTGTGACTTTGACTTAGGCAGTTCTTATATAGTACAATCCATAAAAAGATAAATTATTTATAGTTCATAAAAAATGACAACTTAGGCTAGGGAGATAGCTCAACAGCATAAGCTCCCTCCTGGCAAGTGTAAGGCCCTGAGTTCCATCTCCCTATCCCCCACAAATCTCTTATGACTTCAAAGCACACCATTAAGAAAATGAAAATATAAGCCACAGCTTAGGAGAAAATAATTGTAAATCATATTACATATAGATGACTTTTACCCAAAATAGATGAAAACTAAAAAAACCTGTCATAAAAAAGATTTAAAAATGGGCAAAAGATTTCAGTAGATAATTCATTAGATAAGATATACACATGATTAATGAGCATATGAAACAATGCTAAGCATCATTAGGCATTTAGAAAACACAATTCAAAGCCACAGAAATAATATTTCACACACACTAGAAAGGACATAATGAAAAAAAAAAAATAAAGGACAATAGTAAGTGTTCATGAGAACCTGGAGAAACTAAACTAGAATCCTCATTCCTTGTGGGAATATAAATTGTATAGCCAGTTTGAAAACAAGTTGGCAAGTTCTTAAAAGCTAAATATAAATTAAACACAAATCGATAAATACATGTGGTATATCTATACAATGAAACATTATTTAGCAATAAAAAGGGATGAAATGTTAATAAATGCCACAACAAAGATAAACCTCAAAAACAAATAGCGAAAGAATTCAGATACAAGACCATATATTGTATGATTCTATATATCTGAAATATCTAGAAAAATATAATTCTATTGAAACAGAAAAAAGTTTAATGGTTATATAGAATAGACAAGGGGCAAAAATAAAGGCTGATAATAAATGACTTAAATCTTTTGGAGAGTGACTCAACTGTTGCAATACTGGTAACTTGTACAACTCTGTAGGCTTATTAAAGTTATTAAATTGTCCATTTAGATTGTTGCTGCTGCTCCTGCCCTTTGACTCTTTGCCGCCACCATGAACGGCTGCCCTCTGCCATGTGCCACTCTGCCTTGGAGCCAGATAATAGTACGGGCTGAAACCTCCACAAACTGTGAGCTAAACCTTTCCTTCCTTAAAAATAAATAAATAAATTGTCCACTTAACAGGGGTGTGTTTTATGGTATGCAAATTATATCTCAATGAAGCTATTTTTTAAAAGATGTATGGTGATAAACTAAAGGATCTAAGTTAGAAAACAAAATAAATCTAGAAGATATAGGAAAATAAGAAAAAAATACTGGACGCCTCAATAAAATGAGAGGGCTAAGAGGAAATATTTTTGAAATGAGTTTCGAACATTTCAAATGGTCAAGATTTCAAATAAGAAAAAAAAATATTTCAAATAAGAAATACTATAATCTA
>NDGN011452440.1:14216-35338 GCA_002564285.1 Tympanoctomys barrerae
GAGAGAGAGAGAGAGAGAGAGAGAGAGAGAGAGAGAGAGAGTCTCATTATGTAGTCCAACAAAGCTGGCCTTAAACTCACTATATATCCCAGGCCGGACTTGAATTCACAGTGATCCTCCTGCCTCAGCTTCCCAAGTACTGTGATTACAGGCATGCACCACCATGCCTGACAAGTATAAGTACTTTAATTTCAAAATCTTATGAAAGATTCGTAGGAGGAGTCCTCTAAAAGTGAACCATATCAGAATACTTTGAACACAACCTCATTTAGAATTGGATCTATATAATTTTATATGAAATATAGAGTACTTACCTTCCACACTGACTTTTAGTATCTATTTTATAGACCTACAGGTAATTTTCATTTTCAAAGGATAATCTGTTCTGAAGAGTTCCTGTGCTAGGCCAAGTGAGGCATACCATACATATTTGCTGTGAGTCTCACACAAAAGAAATGTTGGAAATGATGTCAGGAAAAACACAGAGCATGAAGAACACTTTGCTGGAGGCTAAGTGATTAAGCCCAGTTGTAATTAAATGAATGAAAATAATCTAGAGTTATGTGACCCCCAAACCACAGATCACTGAAGTATTACAACTGAGGAGAATGTTCATGCCTCTCTCCTTTACCGGTTTAAAAAAAAGACCATAGCTCCTTTTCTTTATCGGAAGGACTTGTTGAGTTTCATATTCTGATAGATGCTTTTATTTATTTTTATTTTTATTTTGCAGTACCAGGGGCTGAACTCAGGACCTTGCACTTACCAGGCAAGCGCTTATTCTACTGAGCTATCTCCCCAGCCCTCTGACAGATGTTTTTAAATAATCAATAAACCAGTTTAAATCAGCTTCTAGAGACACAATATATCACTGAAATCTATAGCCTTTGGTTTGATATGATTTGATTTTTTTACCAGGATATCTTTTCCTAGGTATCTCCTAGTAAAAGATTAATAAAAAATAATTATTTTCATGCTTTATCACACACTTTAATTTGTACCAAATATACAGCTGGTTACTCTGAAGTTATTTTTAGTATATATTGTTTCTTTATATGTCAAATTCCAAACTCCTAATTTGTGACTTTTTAGCCAAAAATTGAAAAAAAAATCACAGATCTTTGGAAAATGTGAACAAAATAAACAGCACAGCTCAGGAATGAAATGCATGCCTAGCATACACAAGGCAGGGGTTTAATCCCCAGCACCACAAGTAAATGAATAAACAATAATATATAATTCAAAAATCAAAGTACAGAGCAAAAGTCTAAAAATATATGCCTAAATTTCAAGAGTTTGAAATATTGCAAATAATATGCAAAAAATGCAAACGATGAGGATCAACTGTTTCAGTTCCATAACATCCTAAAGCAACAGTAATTCTGCGATCTACTCCTGGCTTACCTTTAAAAATATAGTGAACCTCACATCCATATTCGATTGGTTGATAAAGCAGCTGGGACTTCCCTTTGCACCTAGGTCAAAATGTTATAGTAGCCAAGAACTAACCCTCATGGTCCTGACTAAAATATAAGAGTTGGGGCAACCTACTGGTTCACTAGGTTCCTAAAAAAAGGCCAAAGGACTTCTGACAAAATCTGGTCATCTGTGTTAGGTTTCACTCATTCATTAATTCATTTAAAATTACTTAGCATCAATTATGTGTGAGGCATTTATGAAAGGAAGATGGCCTGTATATCATCATTAGAGAGCTTGTCAATCTTTATGAGTTTCCATTTTCTAAGGATAATCTTAACTGAAGATTTGCGATTTTCTCTGTTTAATTTTTAATTCACTAGAGAATGGGTAAAAAAAATTCATTAGTTTAAATAATTTTTTAACAGAATGTTCTTGTAAATAATTTGATTAAAACAAACTTTAACAGGGTCAGGGAGATAGCTCAGTAGAATAAGTGCTTGTCTGGCAAGTGAAAGATCCTGAGTTCAATCCCCAGTACTGAAAAAAAAAAAAAAAACCTAAACTAAATTCAAAATACTCAGCATATTTGTTAGCCTGTACCTGTGTCACTACCATGTTGATTTGCCTCCCCTTTGCTAAGAGGTAAAAGTTACTCAAATCCATAAGAATCATTCTTTCTTATAAACATCTGAATGTATCAGTGCTATTTTTGAGAAAAAATGTACTCCCTAGTTTCTTCAAAATATGGGATTTTATCTTTAGGCATTATAATGCCAAAGATGGCATACAAGCAGAATTAACAACATTTATGTTGGAGATTTCTAAATTTAGAAGATTATTATCCTTTAGAAAGTTCTCCTATTCCATTATCTTATATCACTGTACTCCAGAGATCAAATCTGACTCGAAATGCTGATCAAGAAAATAATGGACCAGCAACTGTGCTTTCATTTTAAATGTTACTATAAAATAAGGACAAAACAGAATGAGATGTTTGTGCAATTTAAATTTTATTAGTAAAACTATCAGTAGATATAATAGTTATAAAAGTAATTTGCATTTGCCCAATTATATCAGATACAGAAATCATATTACTAAAATGCATCTGAATACTTTTTTTTTTTTCTTTTTTTGGCAGAACCGGGGATTGAACTCAGGCCCTTACGCTGGCCAGGGAAGCACTTATTCCACTGAGCCATCTCCCCGGCCCCACATCTGAATACTTATAAAGTTAATATTGAATATATTTTTTCAATCTTAGGATAATCATTTTTTTAAGGATAATCTTACCTCAAGATTTGTGATTCTCTGTGTTTAATTTTTAATTCATGTTGTGAACAACTTAATTCTTTCTGTACTCTCTGGAATTCATTTTCTTGATTTTTTAACTGCATGTTTGTTCTAAAAATATAAACAACATTCATTATAAGCTTCAGTAGTGAACAACATTTTTAAATGAAATAAGTATACTATCATAGAAATAAGTAGAAGAAAACTATATATCTTTATATATGCTAATATGAACATATAGAAAAAGTATGGAGAGCAACACATCAAGGAGCCATTACATCTAGGGAAGAGAGTGGAAGTTAGATGCCGAGGGGGGAGGGGAGGACAAAGAATACTGAAGGAAAGCAGAACTTTTATTCTATAATCTTTCTTATTGCTCTTTTTATAACGAGGTGTTTATGTCAATATTGATTAAAAGATAAGTTATTATGAATGTAATTTTAATTAAAGATACACATACTATAAAATGTCAAATAGTACTGAGTTATAAGAAAAACCAGTTATTATTTCCCTTCATCCTGATTTTGACTGCCAAAGGCAACAACATTCCATTTTCTTCTATTTCTATTATCTATCTCAATATTACTAAACATCTCATTTATACTATTTTTTAATATTTCATTTTAGATGTTATCTGTAAGGATCCATTGGTCTCTCAGTATGATCCACTGTACTCTGGGAAAAAGGGTGGCAGGAATGAGGAAAAGATGGACAAGAGCACAAGAGCTGGGTTAGGTGGTGGTTCTTCTGCCTGGTTGGCACAACAACCCTCGAACAACAGAAAGAGCCTTTATTTACACATTTACAGAGTTGCAAGACACAGGATTCCCTAGGGACCAATAGCCCACACTGTCCAGGCAGGATGTTTTTCTCAAGACTGAGGTAGCTTGATTGCTTTAGGCAATGAGGTCTCGTCCTGCCCTCCCATATAGGATCAATTTCAGCTTCAGCTGCACCCAATAGTTATCTAGTGAATTAATAATTACGTAAGATCTGGTTCTGCTCCATAGACCTAAGGCTTGAATAGGGTCACATATATTGTTCTACATAAAACAAATATATTGGTAGCCAGTCCAATGCATAATGTGTATAATGTAATGCGGACCCTAGGATCCTTCTAACTCTTTGGCCTACCATCTTTGGTGTGTGTACTTTATTCCCATAGTACATGTTGGCAGAAGCTCCAATCATTGCAAATCCATTCCAGATAACAGCAGAAACAGAATAGCCTGTTATTATATGTAAGTACTTCTGCTGAATTTAAGCACATGATGAAACCTAGCTGCAGGACAAGGATGTGGTCCTTTACCTGAGATCATCCCCAATTATATTTAAGGTTCTGCTACTATGATGTGAAGGAAAATAGATGTTAGGGTTGACAGCTAATAAAAATTGACTATCCTACACATAACTACATACCTAATTATCCTTTCATCTTCTCAATAAAGTTAAATCAATCTTTTTTATTAAGTTATACTCATATTTACATTATTCATTTGTGAGCCATATTATTATGCCATGATTACATTTATTTTTGTGCACAACTTGTTGTTATACCTAGAATTAACAATCTCTTTTTCCTCTTAGTTTTCTATACATCTATAACTGATTCTCTTTCAGTGTCAACACTGGGAGAAGGTGCATTGCATTGTTTTTACAACTTTGTACAAACCTAAAATTTTGCAATGAATAGTTTAAAATATGACTTGTAAATACATACAATAAGCCATTTGTATATGTCAAATGAACTTATACTATAAGTTATGGTATAAAATAGTGGTGCATTTTAAATTTTGGAAGTTATACAATATTATTTTAACAGCAAAAAAGAAGGGAAATACATTGACATTCATCCTGTATGGCTAGATATGTTTCTGTACATGGCCAGTATTAGGGGAACAGTAAAATGAATTATGAAAAGTAAAATGAAATGTTATGCAAAAACCTTTTTTTAAGAATGAAGGAGATCTCTATATCTTGGAATGGAAATAATGCCAAGACTTATTATAAGGGAACAGCTCTAACTTATAGATCAATAAGTATCACATTAAATCATGTATTTTTATAATACTTCTCTATATAAACATATATTTAGTTTTTTAAAAACTAATTGAAGGGCCGGCCAAATAGCTCAGTGGATTAAAGCATCTGCAAGCAGGCACAGGGGCCAGGGGTTCGATCCCCAGGCCTGCTGTGCCAGCCCTGCTCCCAGGGCACGCTAAAATGGCAAGTGAGACTGGGCATAGTAGGGCGCACCTGTAATCCCAGCTCTTGGAAGGCTGTAAACTGGAGAATCACTATGAGTCTAATCTAGTAGTGAGACCCTGAACACCCAGTAGACCTTTACTTAAAATACAAAAAAAAAAAAAAAAAGAAAAGAAAAAATAATAATTGGAACAACCTCCACTAATGCTAAATCAGGGTTATACCCAAGTATACCCAGTTAATGTAACACACCGCTCAATGGTAATTTTTAAAAATGTGCATGTATTAAACCCTCATTAATAAAAGCTTACTCCAATTACTAAGATTCACTCAGAAAAGAATTCTCAAACTGTGTTTTTATGAAACATTTCCTTTTCTGAAGTAAAAACATGCACACTAAAACACTCTCTAAAGTCAGTTCTCTGAAAATATTAACACAAAGGAGTATTAAATATAAGTAACATCTCAAACCCTCTCACTACTCCCTGAAAAGTAGTTTATTCTGTTTGGCTATGGTAGTACACTCACTTTCCTCAAATCAAATTAGATGGCTAAAAAGTACATGTCTAATAAATTATCCATGTTCATTTTTACTGTACATATTATATAAATTCTATGAAATAAACAATTTACAAAATACTACAATAAGGATGTACTGTGCAAGCACACCATTTTCTCTGGCAGTCATAATGCTGCACAGAATTTGAACACTGTTGATAGAAGGACACGATGTTGTCTAGTCAGAGAGTGTTCCTGAAAATAGTGGAGACTAACAGCATGTTCTAGTGGAGAGAGCCCTGTACTGGGAGTTAGATGACCTGTATTATAAGCCTCTTGCCAACGCAACCATGAGAACAAGCACATTTATTATCCTTATCTATTTCCCAGTTCTTTTTAGTCAACTTGATTAAAATGGATCATGTGAGAATCACTGAGTTGTAAAACAAATAAAGAAAAGGTATTATAGTCCTTTACTCTCATTTGGATCATCTATTAATATTACTCATAACAAAAATAATTTAAAAGAAAATGCTTCAAAACTCTCTTTTAACTTATCTCCACTGTAGAATCAAATGTGTTATAAAGAATAAGAAAGCTGATGACATCTTTGAGGACTTCATCACCTGTAATCTAAAGATTAATTCATTTTTACCCTTTCCCTCAAACTAATTTTTCAGCAATCAAAGATGACAGTTGGAAGTTCAGAGTCTGAAAAATGAATTGGGGATTTTCAGAATTACATTCTACTAAGGTCTCACAGGTAGAGGCACCAAATATCAAGGGGAAAAATCAGGGCCGCAACAATAAAATTAATGAAAATGAAAGAATATTTCAGTTCTTGGGAAACAAATTTCAGAAACTGACATGTATCTGCCAAGCATGAGAAGGGACCTTTGTAATTTCTCCTTTGCAATTAACCACTATCCAAATACATTGGGAAAATTAAATTATCTTTCAAGAAAAGTAGGAATAGGGTATGGGAAGTCCAAGTTGTATGATTCAAAAAAATAGAGACAGTATAAGCAATCATTTTTCAGGGTTCATTCTGTGAAATCCTAGAGGCATAAGCCAAAACCAATTTCCCTATCATCAGAAGCTATCAGAGCTTCAAAACTGTCAATAGGAAAAATCCACCCAACAGAAATATCAATATACAAGTATATAGAACAGCAATAATACAGTATTTAAAACAAAATTATTTGCAAATACAAACCTTAATTTACATCAAATAATATTCTTCAGTTTTTATTTAGAAAATTAGTCTGACTCACATCTTCCTAAAAAATTCATTACTAAAATATAACTTTTTATAGAGTAGTTTTAATTTTATGCCAGGGGCATTCGTACATTATTAATGTATTTAAAATACCTTAAGATTTAAATAGAGAGATATCTTGAATTGGTATAAATCACTGTTGCCTACTGTCCAGATTATAACATTACTTGAACTTCCTACATAGGCTTCCTAAGCTAGCCTTGAACTCCCAGAAGTCCTCTTAGCTCAGCCTCCTGAGTGCTAGGATTTATAGGCATAGCTATCATATCCAGCTATATCAGGTTAATTTTATTTTAAAAAATTTTAATTTTTAAATTTTTTGACCAAAAATTATATATTTAAATTAATTTGTATAATATAACAGGAAATGTTAAAATGATGTTTTTATCAATTTTTGTCTGTGTATGGTATATTGTAAAGCATTTAATACACAAAGTAATGTTATATTTTATAATTGAATATTATTCAGCCATAAAGAAAAATTTTGTCATTTGTAGGAAAATGGACTGATCTATAGATAATGTATGAAGCAAAATAATATTTAAAAAGATGAATATCACACATTCTCCCCTGGAATACAAAGATATGGCAGTAAAGTATAAGAGTGATTATTATCAGACAGGAGGAAAGGAATAAGGGGACATGGTGTAAGGGTGAAAAACAGGGAGGATGGGTATGATCTAATATATTATACTACTGAACTCCCCTAAGAATGTGCATCTGCTAAGATGAAACCCATTAATCTTTATGACCAATGCACATTAATAAAAACATGCAAAAAGAATATAAAAAATAGGAGAAAATATTGAATACTTTTTATACTTTTCCATCCTTTAGAATTAATCAATAGAAAAGTTATATACTACCAGAAGTGGGGGGAAACAGTAAAACAGAAAACATAAATGCTATTGATTTTTGGGTGTTGACTTTGAATTCTGTTGTACCACTGAATTTGTTTATTAATTCTGGGAATCTCTTGGTGGAGTTTTTGGGTCTTCCATGTAGAGCATCATGAGATCTGTGAATAATAATAATGTCACTTCTTCCTTTCCAATCATTATTTCTTTCATTTCTCTCTCTTGTCTAATTGCTGTGGCTAATATTTCCAAAACTATATTGAATAGGAGTGGTGATAGCGGGCATGTGTTTTGTCTTTGATTTTAGAGTGAAAGCTTTCACCTTCTATCCATTTAGAATGATGTTGGCTGTTGGTTTGTCATACATGGCTTTTATCAGATTGAGGTAAAGACCATTTATTTCAATTTTCTGTAGGGATTTTATCATGCATGAGTTTTGGACTTTGTCAAAAGCTTTTTCTGCATCTATTGAGATGATCATTTACTTTGGGTTTTGGTTCTTTTGAAATGGTGTATTAGATTTGTGTATATTCAACCATCCTTGCATTCCTGGGATAAATCCCACCTGTTCATGGTGTATAATCTTGTTGATGGTTTGCTGCATTCTGTTCAGTAGCATTTCATTGAGTATTTTTGCATCTATATTCTTTAGGGAGATTGTCCTATAGTTCTCCTTTTTGATTGTGTCTTTCTTTGGTTTTGCTATCAGTGTAATACTTGCCTCCAGAAATGAGTTAGGGAGAACTGCTTCCTTTTCAATTTCATTGAAGAGTTTGAGTATTGACATTAAATCTTCTCTAAATTTCTTGTAGAATTCAGCTGTGAATCCATCAAGACCTGAGCTTTGCTTTGTTGGTAAGTTTTTTTATTACAGTTTCAATTTCATTAATTGATATTGGGATATTCAGAATTTTTATATCTTCTTGATTCATTCTGATAATTCTTATGTATTTAATAATCTGTCCATTTCTTCTGTGTTTTCATCCTATGAGAGTGAAGATTTTCAAAGTAGATATTGATGATGCGAATTTCAAGAGGCTCTGTAGTAAGTTCACCTTTTTCATTCCTTATTGCATGCATTTGAATTGCTATTTCCCTTTTTTGATGTGGTTGGTTAGGGGTTTAATACATTTACTTAATGTTTTAAAGAACCAACTCTTTGATTCATTCTTTGTTTTTTTTTTGTCTCAATTACATTAAGTGATGCTCTGATCTTATAATTTTTTGCCTTCTTTGTGCTTGACTTGCTCTTCTTTTTCTAGAAGCATGAGGTGCAGCGTTAGGGTATTCATTTGCTCTCATTCTGTTTCCTAAGTGTGAGTTCACTGCTATGAATTTCCCCAAGAACTGCTTTCATTGCATCCCACAAATTCCAATAAGTTGTGTTTGAATTTTCATTTGATTGTAGATATTGTTTACTTTCTTCTTTGATTTCATCTATGATCCTTTGGTTATTCAGGAAGGTGTTAATGAATTTCCATATGTCTATGGGGCTTTTGCAGGGTTTTTTGTTGTTAATTTCTAGTTTCACTGCATTATGGTCAGATAATATACATGGAATAATTTCAATTCCCTTGCATTTACTTGACTAGTATATAGTCTGTTTTAAAGAGTAACCTATGTGCAGTTGAAAATAATGTGTATTCAGATGTTGGGTGGAACACTCTATAAATGTCTACTAAGTCCATTTGTTCTAAGGTTCAGTTCAGTTCAGTTCTGCAACCTCTTCGCTAATTTTTTGTCTAGTTGACCTATCTCTTTAAGACAATGTGGTATTAAAGTCTCACATTACAATTGTGTCAATGATACTTTGATATTTTATGTCATTTAAAATTTTCAGGGCCAGCCTGATAGCTTAACAGACTGAAGCATTTGCTTAGGCAGAGCACAGCAGCTGGAGTTTGATCCCCAGAGTGTGGTGCCAACCCCACCCCCGGGGTATACTGAGAAGGCGACTGAGACTGGGCGTTGTAGTGTGCATCTGTAATCCCAGCATTTGGGAGGCTCAAAACAGGAGAATAACTATGAGTAGACTCTGTAGACTCTGTCCTAAATACAGAAAAATAAAATAAATAAATAAAATAAAATTTGTCTTATATGCTCCCACATTTGGTGCCTATGTATGTATTATTGTTATCGCTTCCTCTTGAAGTTTTCCCCTAACAAATATGTAATGACCTTCTTTATCTCATTTGATCACTCTTGGTTTGAAGTTCACCTTGTCTGTGAACAGAATAGTTATTCCTACTTTTTTCTGAGTTCATGGCACATGGAGTTTTGTTTTCCATTCTTTGACTTCCAGCCTATGAATTTCTTTTTGAGTTAGATGTATTTCTTGTGTACAGCCTAGTGTTGGATTGTGTGTGTGTGTGTGTGTGTGTGTGTGTGTGTGTGTTTGGGGGGTGGGGTGTAACTGGAGATTGAACTCAGGCCCTTGCGCTTGCCAGGCAAGTGCTTATTCCACAGAGCCATCTCCCTGGCTCCTGGGATTTTGTCTCTTGATGGACTCTACCAGTCTGTTTCTTTTAATCACTGAATTAAGGCTATTTATGTTGATGGTTATCATTGTTATGTATTGGCTTCTCTTTGTCATGTTATTTTCCTGCTGCTGGTTCCAATTTTCCTATGTTTAACTGCTTGCCTGTTTGGTGGTTTCTTTCTGTTGTTGTTCCTGAAGTTATATTATTTTGATCCCTTTCTAGAATATCTTTTAGTTCTCTTTGTAGGGTTGATGTGGTGGTCATGAGTTTCTTTAGTTATTCTTTTTCATGGAAGTATTTTACTGCTCCATTAATTTTGAAAGATAGTTTTGCAGGGTACATCAATTTGGATTGGAAGCTATTTTCTTTCAGGGCTTCAAATAGTCCATTCCAAGTTCTTCTTGACTTAATGGGTTGTGTCGAGAAATCTGCTGTGATTATCACAGGATTTCCTTTATATGATCTGTTTCTTTTCTTTAACAGCTTTTAATATGCTGTTCTTGTGCTAAATTTCTGGGATCTTGATTATATACCCATGGGTGTAGATTTATTTTGGTTGATGCTTATTGGAGTTCTATATGCCTCACTTTTCTGTAGGTCAGATTCTTTTGCCATGCTGGGGAAGTTTTCTGCCATTACTTCTGCAAATAGTCTTGTAAAGTCATATGTGTTGACGTCTTTTTCATTGACATGTATCAGATTTATGTTCATGTTTGAGTCACTTTGTACTTTTGAATTATTATTTCCTAGTTCCTTGTTATTTTTAAGAGATCTTCCTTTTGTGGTAGCTAGCTGTAATGATGTCTTCAAGGTCAGAAAGTCTATCTTCAGTTTCATTCAAATGTTTTTCATATAATTTTTAATTTCCTACATATCACTCTGAATCAGTTTCATGCATTCTAATTCTTTCCTATATTGTTTATTCAAGGTTTCCATCATTTTTTCTATGCTCCTCTGCTTTTTTTTTTTTTTTAACCTGTCTTCTTTAGATATGCTCAGCAATTCTTTCATTATGGTCATTTTTCTTTTTTTTTTACCTGAGAGATTATTTCTGATCTGATTTCCTTAATATGCCTGGAGTTGTTTCTTTACTTCAGTTGCTATCATTACAGAGATTATCAGGTATGAGACATTCAATTCTATATTGATGTCTCCCAGCCTTGTTCTGGGTGGGCTGGCGATTTGAGATTACATTTTGCTCCTCTGACTTGTCATTTTATATTTCAGAAAGAACTCTTCATTTTCATTTCTATGATAATCCTTGTGAAATTTTGATAGCTATATCACTACTATCATGGCTACTCTAGGAAGAGTCTGTTCTTCAGGAATGCCTTCTATGTTGGAGATTCTTGGTTTGTATCTGTCTCAAGATTCTGCCTTCTCAATTAATTGAGAATGGGATGGTTTCCATTTGGCACTGTTCTCTGTCTTTAGGTATATGGCTGTGGTGAGGCTATTACTCCAGCACTTCCAAGTATTGTTACCCAAGGGAGAACAAGTGGTTAAAACAGATATGATAGACTAGCTACAGGAGTACAATTAGCAATAATAATACCATTAAGCAAAACTTAGAAATCGACCACCTTTTCTAACTATTGGTTTTGTACTTTTTTCCATATTTTAGGGGTCTATCAGGGTGTTCAGAGTCTTACTAACAGATCAGACTCATAGTGATCCACCTGTTTACAGCCTCCCAAAAACTGGGATTACAGGCACGTGCCACCATGCCCAGTTTCAGTCGCCATCTCAGCGCACCCCAGGAGCAGGGTCAGCACAGCAGGCCCGGGGATCGAACGCCCAGCCCCTGCACCTGCTTGCAGGTGCTTTAATATGCTGAACTATTTGGCCGGCCCTCAGTTTTGTACTTTAGATCACAGGAGCAAATTGTAAATTAGGAGTTTGTATGCAAAGTGTTTCCCCTTGTTAGAGTGGATTCATCCTGTGTTCCTCTGGCCAGGCTAACTGCCAGGTTCCAGGTGCATCCTTCACATAGGGGGATTTGATGAGCCAGGAACCGGGATTTCTCTAGCCAACCTAGTTACCAAGGGTTCCCAGCACTTCCACGCTGGGTGCCTGCCCATCGTGCAGAGAGATGGTCTTGGTTCAAGCTTGGTAGGTTGTCTGTGTGAAGAAATTTATCCATTTCTTCTAGATTTTCCAATTTATTAGAATATAAATTTTTTAAATAGTTTATAATAATCTTCTGGATTTCAGTGATGTCTGTTATGATATCCTTTATTTAATCACTAATTGCACTGACCTGGGTCTTCTTGCTTTCATTTGGCTAGTTTAGCTAAGAGTTTACCAATCTTGTTTATCTTTTCAAAGACCCAGCTTTTAGTTTTCCTGATTTTGTTTACTGTTCTTTTAGTTTCTAGTTCATTAATTTCAATTCTGAATTTTATTATTACTTTCATTCTGTTGTGTTTAGTCCTGGTTTGTTCTTCTTGTTCTAAGATTTTGAGATATGTCATTATGTTATTTATTTGAGCTCTCTTTGATTCTTTGATGTCAGCACTCATAAATATAAACTTCCTTTTAGAACTTTCCCAGAGATTCTGGTATGTTGTATTTCTACTTTAATTCTAGGAATATTTAAAATTTTCTTCATGACGACTTCATTCAAAAGTGAATTGTTTAATTTCCATGTGTTTTAATAGTTTCTGTGGTTTTCCTTGCTGTTGATTTCTACTTTCATTTCAGTCAGATAAGATGCAAGAAATGACTTCTTTCTTACATCTGTTAGGTCTTGCTTTATTGTCTAAAATATGATTTTAAAAATAAAATAAAATATGATTAATTTGGAGAATATCCCAGAGGCTGATAAGACAATGGCATAGTTTGTAGTTGGATAAAATATGCTACAGATAACTGTTAAGTCACTCATCCACAGTGTAGTTTAATTTTCACTCTGATGTTTCCTTGATCTTTTTTGGTCTGGATACTTACATGTTGGTGAGAATTGCATATTGAAGTCACCCACTATAACATATTGGCAACTGTGTTCAATGTTGAGTAGTACTTGTTTCATGAATTTGGCTGCACTGATGTTCTGTGTACGTATATTCACGACTGCTGTATCTTCTTGGTGGATTGTTCCTTTTACCAGTATTTAATGGTCTTCTTTATCTCTTCTGATTAATTTTGTCCTACTAGCTGCTTTTTCAGATATGAGTACAGCTCTTGTTTGCTTTCAGGTTCTTTTTGCATGAAATATTATTTTTCATCTATTCACCTTTAGTTTGTGCATATTTTTGCTAGTGCAACATGTTTCTTACAAGTGGCAAAGAGCAGGGTCTTTTTTTTTCTATCCAATCTGCCAGTCTATGTCTTTCATTCAGAGAATTAAGACCATTTACATTTATAATTATTAAAAGCTATGTACTAATTATTGTCATTTTGTTGTTTTCCTAATGTTTGTTTCTTTTCTAATTCTCAGTATTTTTTTAAGATAGGTTTCATTATGTAGTTCAGGCTGGTCTTCAATACATTCTGTAGTTAGGGCTGGCCTTGAACTCACAGCATTCCCTTGACTTAGCATCCTAACTACTGGGATTAGTATCCCCAGCTTCAACAGTTTATATACTCTTTCTCTTCTCTGTGTAGGATTCCTTCAAGTGTCTTCTGCAATGCTTTTGGAGGTCATGCTTTATTGTTTTTCTTTTATGCTTACCTTGGACAATCTATTTCTTCTTCAATTTTAGGATTTTTGGGGGGAGGGGGCACTCAGGATGCCTTCAGGGCAGGTCTGGTTTGGCTTGAGGATGAGGGGATCAAACCATAGCATCCTGAGCCTGACTGCTTTGTTTCAGCAGGCACTTAAACACCTGAGATAATGGGCAGGCCCCCTCCCCTTCAATTTTAAAGGATAGCTTTGTTGTCTTTTTACATTGTCTTTTATGATTTTGCTTCTGTGTATGTGTGTACACATGCACATCTGGAATTTGTTTATAGTTCTAGGCTAAGAAAATTTTGTTTTGTTTGATTTTAGGTTCAATCATGGACATTTTCTTTTTATTAGTGTATGTTTGCAATACATAACAGTAATGTTCATTTTGATAAATTGGTATAAGCATATAAACATATGTCATTTTATATCTATTTACCCTCCGTCTCCTCTATCATCACCTCCCTCCAATTTCTTTTCCCTTTCCTGTTGTTTTGTCTATCCACTATAATTCCTTATCCATTCTAGGAATTGTTTCTTTCCACTCTTTACTTCCAACCAATCACAAGACTGCCACAGAAGTCTGTGTGTCTATTACTTAGCAATAAATCTTAGAGAACAGGGCCAGCCAAATAGCTCAGCAGATTAAAGCACCTGTAAGCAGGCGCAGGGGCCAGGGGTTCAATCCCTAGGCTTTTTGTGCCAGCCCTGCCCCCAGGGCACGTTGAGATGGCAATTGAGACTGGGTGTGGTTGCACGCATGTGTAATCCCAGCTCTTGGGAGGCTGTAAACAGGGGGATCACTATGATTCCAAATAGTAATGAGACCTAAACACCCTGTAGATCCTTCCCTAAAATACAAACAAACAAACAAACAAACAAACAAAAAAATCTTACAGAACCCATAATGGGTTGATCGAAGCTGTTCTCTAGAACAACTTCCTGCTGCTATCCCAGGCCTAAAAACAGCAGACAGTTTTCTCAGATAGCAGTAAATGTAAAAACTAAAACTTAAGCATTGTTGGCAACTACTGTACTTTCCTTCAAGGTAAAGTAAAGTGATTTTCAGATTGACAGCATGAAGCCAACATTCCAAGAAAAGAAGAAATAAAACACAAAATCAAAATCTTAAGAATGGTCACATGCTTTGCTGTGATCTTTCCTGCACATCTTTTCCATAGTTCAAATTTTTCCTGAATCATCTAATCCATTAAATACTTTTTGTAGCCAGGTATAGTGGCATACCCTGTAATCCCAACACTCAGGAGCCTGAGACAAGAGAATTATTACAATTCTGAGACCAGCCTGAGCTACAAAGTGAGATCAAAGCCAGCCTGACCTGCATGGAAAGACCTTGTCTTAGAAAGACCAGAAAAAAATTTTTTTTGTAAAAGCTAGTTTGAGCTAAATTTCAGTCACTTAAAACCAAAACTTCTAAATAATATGTATGGTATAAGATCTATCACATAGCAAATTTAAAATTATAAGACATTCATTTGAAGACTGGCTGTTTCAACTAATGCTTAGAAATTGAAAAAATGAAAAACAGAAATAGAAACATGTTTAAGCAAGCAAATGAAAATAAGTAATCAAGAGAAAAATGAATATTCAGGTAAAAAAGCTAAAGGAGTATATATTGCTAACACTTAAAAAAATAGAAACAATATTTTAAATAAATAAATTGACAAAAATTTAACAAAACTGAGCATACCTGATACTGGCAAATGACAATAACAGCATTCTCTTGCATCATTCATGGGAGTATGTATTTTTATAGACTTTTTGTAGTGTACTCTGAAACTATTCATCAAACTTAAAAATGTTCCTATTCATTTAACATCAATAGCTACTAGAGCAACCATGGAAGCAAACTGTATGGCCATCAACAGATGAATTAATAAAGAAAAGGTGATATTTACACACAATGGAGTACTATTCTACCATAAACCAAGATAAGCTTGCATTGTTTGCAGAAAAATGGAGGTAACTTGAGGCCATAATGTTAAGTTAAATATATCAGACATACATACACATCACATGGTTTCTCTTCTATGAGAAACCCAAAATATAAACAAAGAGCAAAATAAAAGACAGATATAAAGAAATAGAGAAGTAGATTTTTCTCAAAAGAGAAGAGAGGATGAACAGATTGGAGTGAAAAAAGGAATGCAGAAGAGTTATGTACAAGTCCCAACTCTATACAAGGAATGTAAGAATTATGTACTGCAAACATGTACTAAATTTTTTCAATGTTCATATTCTAATCAGAAGTGGTAGCACACTCCTACTGTTGCAGAAATGCAGATTCTGAGGCAGGAAGATCATGTATTCAAGCCAAAATGGTTCTATATAGCAAGGTGAAAGTCAGCCTGAGCTACATGCTAGTGTAATAAGACTCTATCTTTCAAAAAAAAAGACAAAAACAAACCCCAAAACAAAACAAAATTAAAATATTCATGTTCTTAGACAAAAGAATTTCACTGCTGAGATTCTTAATCTAAAGAATCAAATCTAAATATAGAAAACTCTGCTTCGGTTCTGAAGAAAGACAATCACTGAGTAATTTGCAGTAATGAAAATCTGAGAATAAAAATGTTTAGTAAGAAAACGATTAAAACAATTGATCTACCCAGTGTAGTATTTATCATTAAAAAATTATCTGTACTGTGTAGATACCACAAAAAACTACATTGTGATATCAGATTTTTTAAATAGCATAATTAAATGTTTTAACGTTATAAACATAATCTGGGCATTTTTCAATGAAAATTTTTATAGACTAAGCTAGGTATTCGGTATGTAAGGATTATAAACTGAATTCTGAGGAATGCCACTAATGAGGTGGTGATCTGTACCAAGAACTAGTACCTTATAGAAAGGGAAAAAAGGCTATTTATACCAAAGATAAGTACACTCAGCTCCACCATGCAAGGGGCTGCTCACTCAGCCAGGCTAGCCTCTTTTCTTTATGGTTGTAACTATGAAATGTTTAACAATTTCTAGGCACTCAATTTCAGTATACTCTTTGTCTTAGCTACTTTTCTCTCATTGCTGAGACAAAATACCCAACACCCAAAATGAAGGAAGGAAAGGTTTATTTAACTAACAGTTAGTGGAGGTTTCAGTCCATACTCACCTGGCTCCAAGGCAGAGTGGAACATGCTAGAGGGCAGCTGTTCATGGTGGTGGAAAACAGCAAAGAGCATAGGCAGTAGCAGCAGCTATGGCAGCTAGCAAGCCTCTCTCCCCTCCTTACATTTGTATGTAGATTATCTGCCCCAGGGCAGGTATAGTACTCACACTCATAATCCCAGCATTGGATCAACAATCAGAAACTCTAGATGCTGCCCCATTACTGCATGAAGCTTTTGGGGGGACAATTAGACACAAACCACAACACTCTTATATTGTGTTTCAGATGTCTTTGGTGATGTTTACAACTAAACTTATTTATTACCTTATCCTACAATAACAAAATATTTTTAAAAGATCCATGAAAACATTCATTAAAATGCTTATAGAAAAATAACTTTTTGATAGTTAAACTCACAGCTTCCAAATATTGTTCTCATTGAAATATACAGAGTCCACAAAAAATGTACACATCAGCAGTTTACTAATAAATGTCTAGGTGCTAATGGCCACTGCTTTGAGTACCTCTTGTAATTATAGAGGTCAAAACTAACATGTATTAATCTCATGATGCCTCAATAAATTTAGAATTAAAATATTTATATAAAGTTCTTCCTGATGAGTACATTTTCCAGACTCTATATTTAAAACTATGATTTTTGAGGGGTATGGAACTTAATGAACATATTTTAACTGAAAAAACTAAGTCCAAAAAGTTACTATCTGCTATCTTAAAGTGTTATTAAAGGAAATCTTTGTCATCTACTTTCCAAGTATTCCATGTGTACAGTGAAAATAAGACACTTATTATTATTAATATTTTTTTTGTCCTTAAGATAGAACTTAGGACTTTTGCTTGCTGGCAGGTGGCCCGTATGCCACTGAGCTATCTTCCCAGCCCAAGACACTTAATTTTAAAAAATAAATCATTTCTAAATTATTTCACATATTTGTTACAGGAACCGAAAGCTGGCCACACAGCACCCAAGGCTAGGACCACTTTGTCCTCCTAGGGCCTCTGGCCCCTGATCAGAGGATGCCCAGACCCCTGAAGTCCCTTCAGAAACCTTGGTGCTGCTGCCTTGAGGGTCAGCACCTGGCTTCCTTCGCTTTGTGTGCGTCTCTTTAGTAACTGCTTGGCCACCCTCAGAGCATTCTCTGCCAAATGTTTTTTCATTCTTCACATTGCCAAGTTATGATATTTCCTAATTTTTACATTCTGATTCATTTTAAATTATAAAATACAAATGTCTTTAAATGATTCATACTCTCTTTTACACACACATTTACAAGTTATCATTAAGAGGCTTGAAAGCTTTGCTCCCTAGAAATTTCTTGTACAGTCTTTCATTGCACTTGAACTTGGCCATCCCAGAGCACGCATAGACTGCCCCAGGTTTTTTGCTACTTAGCCTCTTCTCTAATTTCTACTAAGACATGCCCCTTCAGTATGGCCTTTACTGTCCATATTTTCTACCAGAATTTAGATCACAACCACTTAGCCACTCTAAAAATTTCCAAACTTTCCTCTTTTATTTTTGTATTTTGTCTTCTGACCCCTCATCAGAATTGAAGTCAATGCTCTGTTTGTGGCAGTACAGACTTTTTGACCTGGCTGCTCCCAATTCCTCCCACCTCTGGCCACAACCCAGCACCAGAGTCATGTCACATTTTTAGATATTACTGTCAATAGCCTCATCCCTGCCACCAGTTTTCCTACCTTGGTCTATTTTCTGTTGTGATAAGAGAATATGACAGAAATAATTTATAAAGAACAAATTTTATTCAGCTCATGATTCTGAAATTCCTTTGGGAAGTCCCAGTTTGAGAGGTCATATCCAGCAAAGCTTTCTGCTCATGGGAACTCTACAGAGAATCCTAGGGTGCTGCTGTGTACCACAGGACAGGCAAAGTACACACACCAGACAGAGACAAACAGACCTAGTCTTCAAGTAATCTAGGGACCCTTTAACACATTAATTGATTAACTCACTTCTCCAAGGTCCCACCTGGACCCACCTCTTCATACCACAAGGTCGAAATTAAATTTCAACAACACTTTATGGAAGAAGATACCTTTGAAACTCAAGTGAACCACGGTTAGGCAGGGGAGACAGTAAAAAGGAAGACAGCTATGTTGCACTGTGACAGAGTGGTAAAGGATCAGAGAGAGGCAAGTAAATACTGCTCCTTTGTCTTAGAAAGTATGAAAAAGTTTCTGAATCAAGAAGTCCCTGGGGAACTTGGGAGAGAGAAGGGGCAAAGAAAGGAAGGAAAAAGAAAAACAAAAAGAGAAAAAAGTGGAAACAAAGCTTTTGTAAATAAGGAGGGAACAAAGGCTTGAAAGAAGGGTAGGGGAATGGGGGGAAAAGAATCAAGTTGTATCATGTGTAGATAATAATTCCCTATGTTGAATGTGATCATTACATAAACCTAAAATGTACCAATAATTTTAGTTAGTTTAGAAAAAGAAATGCCTAAGGGATCATAAGTGTCATTAAAAGCAAGCAAGAAGAGATAAAAGGAAGGAGGTAAAGAAGGAAGAAGAGAACATTTACTTTAAAAATGTATTTTCTTCTTAAAATATTTAATAATCAAGAAAATATGGTTACTTCCAAAACAGAGATCATTCAAAGAAGTTGATTAATTCTGTGGTGACATGTAAAAATGCCTCCCCAATCATTCAGCAAGGTATGATATGCTCTTCTTTGCACCATTTAGAAATAAGAATTAAGAGAAATTTACTGACATTTAGTCAAAATTCAAATTATCGCTTGTCATACCTTTGAAAAAAATATTCAACTGTATATTATTAAATTGTATAAATATAGTCAAAATACTCCAACAAACAGCTAAGAAACCTCTTTTACTTCTGGCCAGTTGCTATGCTATCACTGTGTAGACATTTTTGAACCTAAATCCTATAATCTTACACTGAAAGTTTCACACTGATTAGCAATCCCATTATGATCGTGAAGTAATCTTGAGCAGATGTTTATGAGCGTCACAAAAACCAACTCAGTTGTGGGCTTGGCTGGAGACGCCACTGCACTAACTGTTCTGCAAAAGGCTCTATGACTAAGAGAACCAAGATGCGCTGGGAGGGGACTTTCCTGCCTCACATTTGCCTAATTTATAAACCCACACGCTAGTCCTTGAACATGTTTTATTTGACTTGTAATGTGGATTTTTTTCGTATGATCCTAAACATTTAAACTTCAAGAGATTTTACATACAAGTTTGGATTTTCTGCTTCTCTTTAAAACTTAATTAATTTAGAAACAATAGACCCATCCATTCCTCCCTCCCCAAAAGCCCAATCGCTGCTGTCCTCTCCTTAATGTGCATGCACTTTTCAGTTTCTTATAGCTCCCACCCTACCTGCTTTCTTACTTATTCTGGAGACCCCACGGGCATTTGCAATTTCTACCTCACTTAATTCTAAAATTTACTACCTGGATTTTAGATGTCTTAATCCATTGAAAGTCCAACTGAGATAGTGTGTCTGTGAAAATTACAAAAAGTGTTAACGTGCCTGCTTAGGCAGATGTAGCGGCTGGGGTTCAATCCCAGCATGCCATGCCAGCACCACCCCCAGAACACACTGAGATGGCAACTGAGACTGGACACTGTGGGGCATGCCTGTAATCCCCGGGCTCGGGAGGCTGAGAACAGGAGGATCACTACAAGTCTGATTTGTGTAGTGAGACTCTGTAGATCCTGTACTAAAATATATATATATATAAATACTAATGGCTGAAGCTCTAAAGACTCAAGCTTATTTCCTCATCACCTTTCCTAGCCAATGGGTGGATATAATTCCAGGTCCTAGCACTCTCAAGTAAGGTAAGTTCTTGTAAAAAACTGATCAATGTTCATCTGAGTTCTAGACATTGTTAAGGATCATTGATTCTGCCTGCTGTCAGATGACAACCTAGCCCCTCAGACTGACCCTCACTGATACTTAACCAATTACCTTATGATTCTCCCTTACTAATTCTTTAATTCTTTCCTTCTCTTGCCCACACTAGAAAGATTCATGAACCCCTCATTTCTACTCTCAGAAACTGAACAGCATTGGGGGTTCTCCTGCAGTATTATAAAATATAGACTCATACAACTCCAACGGGCAAAAGTATATACTTCCTTCTTACTCTGAACTAATCTTAGATTACATCTTCCAAAGTCAAAATTCTCCTGAATTTTAAAAGTATAAAAACAAAAAGAAAGATGCTTCTATAGTTTCCTTCACATCCTTCAGTCTTTTTAAGCATGGATTTAAAACAAAATGCCGG
>NDGN011452443.1:0-13245 GCA_002564285.1 Tympanoctomys barrerae
GTCTGGGCGAGGCCACCGCCTCTCCTGACTTTGGTGGGGCCCCGTGAGAAGCTTCAGGAGCTGATGCACAAAGTGACTTGAACTTTGCTTGAAATAATTAGACAGTTTTTGTCCCCTGTGAAGCCACCAAGACCTGCTGCTCTGCTGTGGATTAGATACCCTCCTTGTCCCAGATTCTGCCCTCTCCTTCCTCTTTCCATGAACTTATTCACATGCTGATTGTACAAATAAATGCACTGTGGGAGATGGGAAGTTCCTTTCTCCCGTCAGGAGAGAGGGTTCCACCTGACCTCAGCTTTGGCATGTTTCCTTCTGTTTTCTTCGTCCTCCACTGTCCTCCCTCTCGAGTTTTAAGGGCTGTACGGGATGCAGTATATATACCATATTGTACCTTTACATCCTCCTATAATTTAACTTTTGAAAATGTCTGAAACCATTTCTTCTGGATCAGATAAATATCTTTTCCAATTTAGATATCTCATGGAGCAAAACAGAATTCAGAAATATTATTTCTAAAGGCAAGCCAGTAATCTTAAATCTCTTTCACTGAGAGTTCTGTGCTCAGCTCTGTGGGGCTCTGAATCACTGCTTCGTGGCTGTCCCAGCCGCCTGGTGGCTGTCTCAGCCACTGGCAATGACCCTTGAAGGTCATAAAGGTTGCACCGCAAAACTCAAATGCCTTCTGAATCAGAAAAGACTGTTGCTGTTCAGAGTGAGTTCACTGTAATTCAAGATTAGAATTTCTCGAAAATCAGTAACGAATATTTGGTGTAGGAGAGGTCATTTATTCTTTATTAAATTGTATAATACTCAATTACCTAAACAGAAAATAACAGAGAAATTATATCACCAATCTCCTAACCCATCAGCATTCTATTAAAAGAGAAACTAAACTGTCACATGTGCATGTATTTTTTTTTGCCTGAAAGTAAATGAGAAGGCAGAAAGTATAGTACTTATTGTCAGTACCTTAAATTTATACAGTAGAAATGATAATATATATTAAAATTGTAATTTTCATTTTTCCAGGTGAGGACCATTGAGTTACAAGTTAGGTATCACTAAGAGCTCATTAGAAGCAAGCAAGAACTGAACCATGACAAAAGTCCACTCCTATTCTTGTTCCAAGAAGTCCTGTCCTTACTTTTCAGTATAAAAAAAAGTCAAATGGTGTTGTGACTTAGCCCACTGCTTAGCCTGGACACAGTGTCTGTTAATAAATATTAGCTAAATGAAAAACTAAAAAAATGAGTGTTATCTGTCCAAGGCTGCAATCTTGCTGTGCTTTTCTCCCATAAGGGAAAGAGAAACGTTCATTGTCCTTATGCTACTTGACAGCTCTGCACTGCAGTAGTGTGGAGGTCAGCAAGAGTCATGCACTGCACACCATGGGCATCGACGCGACATCGTGCAGAATGCGAGTACTGTTAAGCACAGATAGCTACGAGTCATTTGAAACTTTAGTTATGATTTAATCATATTTGTTTATTATTCCTAAATATACTATTTGTTACTTTTTAATGTATTATCATCTAATTTACTGTAAACTCCAATATTTTATGTTATATATTTATTTCTAAATAAGAATCAGATTAGTATAAATATTGCTAGATGGTTCTGTTTTTCCATATTCCACATACACAATATAAGCTAGGAAGAGACAATTTTTAACATCATATTACTACCCATCCCTAAATCTCAATACTCAAATAGTAATAACCTAAGTCTAAGAACTTACTGTATATCTTATCATTATTGTTAAGACATACTGTTTATTATTTTATTTTTTATTATCCATAGTAAATTAAAAACATTAACAAAATACAACAAAACAAAACATTAGAAACAATACAGAACCTCACCAAACAAAACAATAGGAGCGTTCGATGATGGTTGCTGTAATGCACGATGTTGTCTAGGACATGTTGTTTCTTATAAGCGTTCCCACTTACCACCTCCTGAAAGTGAACAAGTACTTGCCAAACATCAAACTCAGGCCCAGCACTGTGTTCTGGGACATATGTACATGTGCATATAAGAGAGAGAAAACACAACGTGGCCTCAGATGAAATGTAAAATGGAGAAGATATGCAATCCAAATCTAAACAGTACTGTAAAACTTACAACAGGATTCACGCCAAGGGAAAGATAAAATGAGTTGAACTGAATAATAGCAGTCTGCCTGATCAAATGCTATAATGACTAGGGAAAGAAGAAAGTCAATTATTTGTTTGGTTTTCTAAACATGCCATTGTTTCTACATTGCACAGTAGAAATTTCTACAAAAGTCTCAGCTATGTTTTTCTCTGCATGAGTTGTATCATGTGGCCTACATTAATTAATTAAATATTTTTTTAGCCCTACACACAATTGTGAAATGAGCTGTTTGCCAGGGTATATTAATTTGTCAATGTAGTTCTACATCAGTACACCTAAATTATTCTTATGGCATTGTGTTGATTTCTTTATTAACCCCCATGTGTGGGTTAATTGATGCTGAGTAATTTAGTAAAATTACAATACTTATTGGCACAATCTACAAGAACCAGCATTATGCAGTTTGAAATTACATGCTCAATTATTTTGCTAGCCGTTGAAAAATTGCTTTATCAAAATTTATTTTATATTACAAATGAGCAGTGAGTTTTGAGCTTGTAACTGCAACCAAAATATTGGTTGCAAACATGCTATTTGCAAATATACTAGCTGCAAACAAACCAGTTTGAGTTGTATCAGCTTCAGGGGCAACAGCTTCCTCCCCACATCACCTTGCCTAGTATTCCAGCTTGGGAACTCCCCGCGAGGTCACCCTCATGTCCTTTCACCTTCCCTCGCCTGCTCTCTGCTCACACTGGCCGCCACTACAGACTCATCGCGCTCCTTCATGGTCCCTCTTCTGCCTACAGTGCTCTTCCCACTTCTTCTTTCTTTCATTAATTTCCACTCAGCCTTTAGATTTCAGGTTAAGAAGTGTCTTCAGGAGTCAGAGTTCTTTCTCTCTCTAGTGCACTTTTGTGTCCAAACACCTGAATGATCAGTAAGTGTATTTACCCAACAGACATTCATTGCGTGCTTATTATATATTAATCACCACCCATATCGTACTTGGTGTGGGGAGATGCGAAAGAGAAAGCATTGTTCTGGGTCAGTGTTTATCTATCTAGAATTGTTGAAGGAAGGAAGGAAGGAAGGAAGAAAGGAATGACAAATTGCTGATATATTCCATGTCAGCCTTTCTTTCATATAAGAATGAGTCTTCAATTTGCATCATGTGCATGAGGCTACAATTCAAATTTTGCACACCACACTTTACAAGTAATAGATTGCTGATAACCACTAGAAAGTGCAAGTGAATTCATTATTGATTGCGGATATACCCTACGTCCTAAGAGCACAGTGTTATATTTTGTAATAAATATAACTCATTACCCATTTTATAATGAGTTAATATTTTCTCTATCAGCTACCAAAATGCTTTTTTTCAAAAACAGCTTTGTTTTATTATTCTTGTGCTGTGTTAATCCGGGAGAGCCAGCCAATAAGGCATTTTGCTAAAAATATGAATTGTTCACAATATGATATGAGAAAAATGTTCTGCAACTTCCACTTGTAGCATATGCTTTGCTCTATTTTTTCCCTTTCACACGGAGTTGCGAGCAGATGCTTGGGCAGGTTAATGCTGTCCTGAGTGTTGTACTTCTACACGTGTCCTGGTGGTGGATGCTGGGCAAGGCGGCCTGCTGATCCCTCGCCGGTCATTAATCACATCAAAACCATTTGTTTTCTCTCTTATTAAATTAAAATGAAAATAAGAGTTCTGCTAGCAAATGTTTATTTTATGCAGTGGAAGGCGGCCTCATCTCTCATTCCTCTGCCACTAAAACCTTTTGCTCTTAATAAACAAACTAATTGTCGATTCTTACAACGCTGTCCTTTTTTCCTTGCCAACCTCCTGACTGGAATGTCATCTCCCCTCCCCGCCCACCCAACTCCAAGTCATTCTTCACGGCCCAGAATGGAAGGAGCACCACTGGGGAAGACTGCCTTAATCTCCTCATTCATAAATCATCCCACTAATGTGCAGCAATTCCACAGCGTGTGGACTTGCTAGCTCTCATGCTTAGTAGAGTCACAAAAACCAGGCAGCTCCATGTCCTTCCCTTAAGATGCTTATGGTTTAAGGAAGCAAGAAGAAAATAATCATTCAATACATAGTTATTAACTGAGTTTCCTTTTGCAGTTCATCACAGAGACTTTGACACAAAGCAGCTCCCAGGTTCCACACTAAACCCAATCAGAATTTTGAAGAGTGTGGCCTGCAAACGCAAATCTTCAACAAGTGTCGGTGCCAGTTTGATGATACTTCTTTAACATACAATACTGGGACACCGAGCGCACGGATTCCCCTACGTCTGACGCTTGCATCTCCTCCAGGGTTAGTTATTTACAATAAGATACATATTATGTAATCAGTATGTGTTTGTGATACTGTTTGTTAAGTGTTGTGATGTGTTTGTTAAGTGTTGTCAGGGAACAAAGGAGATGGAAATGGTCGATAGTGTCGGACGCACGAAAGTCACAGTGGGCTTCACTGTATTAGAAGGAACTAGACATCCATAAAGACAGTGTCCCCAAGCAGGAGAAGGAGAAAGGCAGGCTCTGTGCGAGGGCCAGGCCCCAGCATGGGTGGGAACAACTATGACACGAGGCAAAAGGTAACAGATGCCATACAAGCCTTTTCACACCGGAGTTCAGAGGTCTGGACAGTTATTTCTAGTCAGGAAAGATAGGTGAACTTTGGAGAAGGTGCTTCACTTGAGTTGGGTATTAAAGAAAAGATAAGATAGAAACTATAATAGGAGAGGAGGATGAGTAAAAGCAAAGGGGTACTGGGAGGAAGAAGTAGTACAGGCATGGGCCCAAAATTCACAAAGCACGCTGTGAGTTCGGGAGACTGCTAGCCTTTCACCTCTGCTCAGGAAAGGACACCAGGAGGGTCAGTTTTCTTGTTGAGGATTTAGGAGAATTATTTATTTATTTATTTATTTATTTATTTATTTATCTATCTATTTATGCAGTACTGGGGATTGAACTCAGGACCCTGCGCTGACCAGGCAGGCACTTATTCTACTGAGCTCTCTCCCCAGCCCCTAGAGAGGTAAAGTGGGCCAGAGATGAGCAGATTCTCATGCTTAGTAGTAAGCTCTCAGAGTAGCATTCTGCCTCTGGACAATTCGTTTGACGTGTAGATGTACTCTACTTTTATTACTTGTCTTCCCAACAAACTTACACTTTTCAAGAAGGAAGGGATGCACACTTCACCTTTTTGTAAGTTGCTCAGAAGGTGGATAATGCCCAGCACACAGCGGGAATTCAGAAACTTTTGTTCGCTGATGAAGAGAGACTATTTTTGTTAACAAAAAAGGGACATTTGTGACATACAGGAGAATTCCACACCCCTGGAGTGAGTTTCGTTGCTCTGTTGACATCTGTTAAGCACACGAGAAGGTTCTCACTGTTGGCAGGCACGGAGGGGATGCTGTGGAGATGTTTGCAGTGGCTGAAAAAGCGGTGCAGGCCGAGGCCTCTGGGAACCTGGCTGCACACGCACGCCTCTGCTTTGCTTTCTCTACATTATCCTGGCTATTTTCTTAAATTTGTGTTTCTGTCTTATGAACATAGTACAGAAATGTGCACCTGGAATGGAACGAAAGGGCAACACCCTGTGATGTCAGCTACTAGAACATTTAAAATGTAATGACTGATTGCTACAATTTTTTGTGGGTTATATATATATTTGAGCAAAAATCTTTTTTTGTTCAGAGTTAAAGAGGTGGCTGGATTGTGGTTGCTAGAGGTTTTACTGGGAAAAGTCACGATCGTGAACCCACTCTTGTGACAAATACACAATAAATTCATCCAGAGAAGGAAGAAATAGTTGAATACCTGCCCCATGTTTGCCAGTACTCTAGGTCTAAGGCTATCTAGGTGAACATAGACATGAACTCCATAGTTTTGTAGCACTTAAATAATGAGATCTTCTAATTTGGTTCAGCTATTCATCAACAGCAACATACTGGTTACACTGAACAATACCTGAACCTTTTTACACATATGTATTTGTTACTCTCTACAACCCGCTTTCCTTCTGTTTTGGTATAATTTTCCTGTCCCATTCATACAAATTCAAAATACTAGTGATCCCCAAATATCTGTTGCTCAGACACATTTTCTAAATTATAGGTCTACACTTCTTTTAGACACTTCTGCCCTGCCTCCTACAAAGGTCTTTCTTTCTTTCTCTTATTTATTTATTTACTTTTTTTGTTTTGGCAGAACTGGGGATTGAATTCAGGCCCTTATCACTTGCCAGGCAAACACTTATTCTACTCAACTATCTCCCCAGCCCCCAAAGGTCTTTCAACTCAGGATGCTCAGAACTATTTTCTTTCCTACTCAACTTCCACCTCCTCCTACATTCATCTTATTTCAAGTTTAACAATACGAAATCGTCCATAAGACACCAGAAAGCAATGCTCCCAATTCTTTCTCTTTTACCCACCTCCCACATTCTGTCACAACTTTATTTCCTGAATCCATGTCATCTCCTGTTTCCACATTAGATCTGACATAATGTTTCTCACACCGGTGCGGCTTGTCACTTAGTACGGCTATCCTGGCTGCTCCTGTGAAAGTTCTGGCTCCTAGAACAATTTCAGGTGCCTTGTAAGTTATCAGTGAAAGCTTGTTTACTGAGTGGTTAATTCATCCAGTGCAGCAGAATAGTTTCAAATGCAAACTTGACTACATCATTCTTAATTTTGAGACTGTCATCTATTGGGCAAATGTTAAACTCCTAACATGGCACTCGAGGACTCTGATGTCTGTGGTTTGCTTTCTGTTTCTGATGTCCCTCTTATTAGTCTAGGAAAAGGTCTGCCCTTAGGCTCTCTAGTCCCTTCCCGTGCACCATGCCACTCCTGTGTGCGTCTCCTTGGAGTTCCCACAAGCTCTACTTGCTCTCCTGAGGGCATCTCAAGGGCTCCTTTACCGCAGCCCTCAAAGCCATTCTTCTGTTTCCTTATTTTATTATCTACCTAAGGTCCCTGTTTATCAATCGTGGCTTTGTCATTTGCATTGCTCTTATTAGGCCTATGTTACAGAAAGTCAAATTTGTCCTTGCTTAATCTCTGCACCCTGAGCTCTCGCAGAGAGTACCTGCACAAACGAGAACACGTGTGCCGAATGAACAAGCGAGCAGTTGGCTTAGGTGTCAGAAAGGGTTTGTCTTCTAGCTCTTTCAAAGTGCCATGCAAGCGATGGCACAAAAACAAAACTGAAGACAAATTAAAGGGAGAAAGTATTGTTTCTCATGAACAGGAAAGGGTGGAAACCAAGAAGCCAAAAACTGAGAAGATTTTTGTAGACGAAGCAAGGTAAATTTAATGAGATGAAAAAAGATCAATGTTAGTCACCTGTGACTTAATACAAAACAAAAAGAATCCCTCTGGGAAATCAGGATTGCTTGGCTTCACTAGCGAGTTTTAAAAAGTTGGTAGATTAGTACTGCTTTTGGGAAGGAAAATTTACAGTATCTTTTAAAATAAAACCTGCATGCCGCGTACTCCCACATCCTGAAACTGCACTTCTAAGAGTCCATTCTTTATGGCTATCAGTGTGCATAGGTTAAAGTGGGGTGGCCATCCCATTAGTAACATGCCAACATATTGGAACCTACGTGGATGCCCATCAAGAAACGAGAGCCTGAATTAATGGAGGGATGATGCCTACAGGAGGAACCAAATGCAAATTATAAAACAGAACAGGAAATCACGCTTCCCACGCTGCATGCTGAAGGGAGGACCTGCGAGGCTGGGGAGGTCTGCAGACACACTGGAGAAAGTCTGGGCATCCGCTGGACACCGCACTCACCTCTAGAAGGGGGCCTGGGGCTCCCGGGGGGTGTTCTCCTTTTTCCTTTTTATACTTCAGCATTATAATCCCTTTTGTAATGAAAGAGCAATACAACCGTTCTAGTAATTTAAACAAAGAAAACCACCAGTCTTGAAACAGCAGGATCCAGGAGGAAAACAGTCCACAGCTGATCCACAAGGAGCAGTTTAGGGATTTTGAGACATTTAGGGCTCAGGGTTTAGAGTTGTCTTGTGGGCTGGGATTGCTCTTTAAAGTTCTAGCCTACTGGTTTCTATATGAGCCACAGGGTCAGAGAGAGAAGGAAGTAGCATTCCAGCCGACACCAGGCTTGGCATGGCAAAAGAGCAGTGAGCCTAGGAGCTGTTTCGCTCCTCCAGTGTTTCTTTACCCACATTTGTTGGCAAGGGAGGCTTTTGGCCCTGTGAACCCCCACTGCAGGAGACCGCTGGGAGAGCTCCCTGCTGATCCGAACTCAGCGGAGGACTCATAACTGGCAGTGGACACGTCGATCACAGCCTTGATTGTCCATGGATAGTCGACAGGGAGCTGGGGAGCTGTCATTTAAAGAAGGGCCTTCTGCTGCTATTTTCCTCCAGGGAACAAGTGAAATGCTCCTTTGTCCACCTGCCTGCTCATTTCCTGTATCTGGCAGGCAGCAGCCTGCAGGGGTCTTAAGGAAGAGAGCAGTCGAGGAAAATCCTCCAGAGGGAAAGCGGAACTGCTCTTAGAGTGGTTCCGCTAAAGGGCTTTACCACCACCGGGCCTGCCTCACTAGACTAAGGGCGATCCTTCCATTTGAAATGAAAATAGGCTCCAAATGGTATCTCAAAGCACTCACAGGTGGAATTCAAAGGGGTCCAGCCCATAGGAGCAGAGGCGAAGGTGAGAGATAGACACGCACGTCATACCTGTTAGCATGTGATTACCAGGGAGGCAGGAATGGAATGTCCTGCCCACAGGGTCTGTGGCAGCAACATGGATGAACACAATCTGGAGAGCTATTGCTGGCCTGGCGACAGAGTTAAGATTAATGCATATTTGAAAACTGCTGTGAACATAGATTTTATATGCTCTCAACCAAATAAAGGATAAACATATGAAGTAATGCATACATTATTAGCTTGACTTCACAATTCAGCATATATGTATGCATATGCATATATATAATTCATCATATTTATATATTCAATTCATCCTGTATACAGCTAATGATATATATGTACATATATGCAATTCATCATATATATGCATATGCATATATATATGCATCACATTGTATTCCATGGATTTATACTATTACTTGTTATTATAAATAAATACTTCAAACAAAAAAAACTACTGTATATGTATATCCATCAACACGAGTGGATAAAGAAAATGTGATATTTACACACATAATGGAGTACTACTCTGCCATAAAGAAAGATAAACTTCAGTCATTTGTAAGAAAACAGATGCATTGGAAGTAATATTAAGTGAAATCAATCACACACACAGCATCACATGGTTTCTTCTATGTGAGAAATCCAAAAGGTAAATGAAGAGGGAAATAAAAGATAACTGGAAGTGGGGAGATGGATCTTTCTTTAGTAGGGGGAACAAGAGATGGAGGGGGAGAGAAAGGCGGGGAGGGATGAAATAAATTAAGACGTGTTATGTGCACGCACCAACCTCACACAAGGAGGGCAGTCGTGCACCACAAACATGGACTAATAACAACAGGCAGAAAAGGAAAATAGCATGTCTTTATTGAACCTTTTGTTCAGATAAATTTAACCTTTGTTAAGAGTGAATGATTTCTTTTCCGTTTTGTCTTCTACTTGCATGAAATTTACTTATTTTCATATTAATGTTATTTAACACTTTTTTCATGGTTAAAAATGGTTCTGTGGATTTGTCTGTTCTATGGATCTTGCATACATGGAATCATACACATGACCATTGTTTCTGGCTTGTTATGGTTTGTGGCTAGGTGTTCCCCCAAAGCTTCATGTAGTCACGGGCAGCTGCTAGAGTTTATGATTAATTCATGATCCAATGCTGGGATTATGTGTATGAGTGCTAGTCCCACTCTGGGGCAGGTAATTTACATTACAATGTAAGGAGGGAAAAGAGGCTAGCAGCCCTAGATGCTGCCCCTCCCTCTGCCCTTTGCTGTTTTCCAGCACCATGAATTGCTGCCCTCTGCCATGTGCCAATCTGCCTTGGAGCCATCTGAGTATGGACTGAAACCTGCACCAACTGTGAGCTAAACAAACCTTTCCTTCTTTAATCTTAGGTGTCAGGTGTTTTGTCCCAGCAACAAGAGAAGGATGACTAAGACAGGGCTATGTAGGTTTGTCCAGTGTTTTCAGGGTGTGTGAATGTTGTAGCACAGATCAGTCCTTTATTTCTGCATATGCACATGAATATTATCCCATTGTCTGCATATACAAATATACAAATATCAATCAGTCATGGACAGTGAACTATTTCCTTTTTTTGTCTGTTACAAATAACAATTTATTTTATATTCACATATGTATGAACTCATTATCTTTAGTGAATAATGATTCAACAGTGGCATGCATACTTAATCCCCAGAATTTTGTATTACCTTACATAGCAGCTGAAACATTATAGGATATGCTGAATTTAAGAGTCTCGAGACAAGAAAATTACCCTGGATTACCCAGGGTGGCCCAATGTTACTACAATAATCCTTATTACAGAAATGAACAGTCAGGAAAGGGAGAGAAGGAGAGTGAGGACAGAGGCAGGAAAACATGATGAAGAAAGGGCATAGGAGCTAAGGTCTGCAGGTGGCCTTTAAGGTCAAAGAAGGAAGTGAATTCTCTTCCACACAGAAGGATGCATCCCTGACAAGACCTCAACATCAGGACTTCCGACTTCGAGAACTGTAAGATAGTAATATTGTATCCTTTTTCATCCATTCAGTTTGTGGCAACGGCCGATAGTTCATCAACAAGAAGGTGCTCCAGGTGTATGTTTAGGCTTGGTGTGCCAGGTAAAAGTATGGTACTCTAGCTATTTCCATCCTGCTTTTCCCTTTTTGTAATTTCTCTTATGTTCTGTGTTATGACTTAGAGCAAGATTGTCCCCTGAAGGTGTCATATCCTCTGGGGTAGGGACTTTAGAAAGTGAATGGAAGATGGGGGAGCTCTAGCAACTTGCTGCTAAGAGGTGGGGCGTGGTCAGAAGGGGTGGGCCAGTGGGCGTGGCCTGGAAGTTCAGCCCTCTCCTCCTGGATCCTCTCTTTCTTTCTCCCTCCTTCCTGGCCTCCCTGATGTCATGTGGCTTCTGGAAAGACTCTTACTGCCACTGTGCCAAACTTGCCTGACCATCATGCAGGAAGGGGCAGGGACAGAAGACAGATGTGTGGAGACTTGGGTGTGTCCTTTGATTACCTGGCAACAGAAGGGCATAGTTAGTGCAGAAGAAGCAAGCCTTGAAGCATGTGGAGATTTCCCAAAATCTGACACCATCCTAATGTTTTACAAAGCATATCAGTGGACACTTGTAAGACTGGAATAAACATTAGCGAACTCTGAATAATAAAATCTGTGTCAGAGGACAGACGATTATTTTTCCATTGTGTTAGAAAATAGCAACCATCAAACCAAAAAAGGGGTTATTATATGTGTGTTATTGTTATTCCTCTTGATTTAATAATGTTATTTTCATGAAAATAATGGCTAGCTTTTGAAATTATATATTTTTTAATTGAAAGTTTGTAGTTCTCATTTAGAATATTTATGTTGTACTTACTTACATATTCTTAGTTCTTAATAATTCCTTTTCTTTTTATGAAAGAAACTATAGCTAATTTACAAAATGCAGGATCGGCTGGGTCTTTTTCTGACTATGCTTTTAGGAATTACCCAGAAATTGACTACTTATTGCCTCTAATACTCCAACCTCAATCCAGGATACAGTGGTCAAAATGATTTAAGTTTGAACTGGATTAAATACAAGTTTTGATAGCTTTTGGGGGTGAGTTACAACTGAAAACTGTTCTCTTGGTTTTATTTCATGATGGTGAAACTCCTATTTGCATTGTAAAGTCTTGATTATAAATTTGAACTCATTAGGTATCGTACTTTACTCGGTTCCATCAAGGAGAACATTTATTCTCTTTTAATATCTTGGGTAGAAACTGTTGACACAGCCATCAGAACACTTGCTGTACTAAGACAGTATTCTCAGAAGCACCAATTTTTGGAAAGGAAGCCAGCTAATTAATTGCATTCATATTGACCAGGCATGGTATGGAAACAATGGCAAATGGAATGAGGGGGAAATTGCCTTGGAAAATAGAGGTAAAGATGATTTACTGCTTTGTGAGGAAAGGGGAGGTTGGAAAACAAGAAAATGAGTTTCTTTACTTGTCTGTGTAGTGGTGGAAACTGCTTATTAAAATCCGAGTCAACAGAGGTTACATTGGTGATGGTGTCCCCAGTTTGGAGAGAAACACCTCTAATTATTTTCAGTCAGATAAAACACTTCTTGGAAGGATTCATCAAGGATGCCTTTTAAATTCCAGAGCTATCTTAGTAGGAATAGAGATGCACACATGTATATATTTTGGTATGCATGTAGCTGTGTATGCATGTATGTATATATTTAGATAGGTGTCACAAGTCCAAATTTCATCAAGTTTTGCCAGGAAACACATTTGGTAAAAGGCAAAAGATTAATATGATCTGAAGAGAAAAACCAGAGTATATAGGAAACACAGTTGGAATCCCATCTCAAGACTAATTTGGATTGAATCCTCAGAAGACAATTTACTGTGGCCCGACTGCTTTTCAGATAAGTAAAAGCACTTCCCACTTCCTTCAGCTCTGCTACGGTGGAGTTCTAATTGATCAGAGCTACCTGAGCTGCTTGCTTGTAAAGTCAAATGATTCATTCTCCGCTCTGCTCTCAACTTTTACCAAGTGCCAGTTGGGAGCTGAGCGTTCTGCGAGGTCCAAGGAAAGCTTTTGGAGAAAAGATCTGGATGCAGAAACTGGGTCAGCAAAAATAAATATTTCTTTTGTCTCCGATCTTCACAACACAGCAGTCATTTGCTGGTTATTAAACTGTTGTTTCCAAATGTGGGCTCACTGCCTCAATCTACCTTGCAGTTCTGGGGTTTAACTTCCTTTCCCCCTTCCTTCCTTCCTTTCCTCCTCCCTCCTTTCTTCTTTTTTCCTTTCTTTTCTTCTTCCCTTGCTCCCTCCCTCCCACACTTCCCCTTCCCTCTTTTTTTACTTTTTACTTTTCTTCAGGGTATTGAACTAGGGATTGAACGTAACTGAGCTACAT
>NDGN011452449.1:0-12709 GCA_002564285.1 Tympanoctomys barrerae
AGGCCCTCTGGAGCAGACATGCAGCACCCACCACCTCTGTCAGGACTTTTACAAATCACCCACGACAGGGACAGCCCAAGAGCAGGAAGGTGACGTGGCTGGATCCCGGACTGCAGCTCTATTACGGGAATCTGTCTCTTCTTGACGCCTAAATTTGCGATTCTCTCTGATGGCCTTGCTCGCAGGTGCAGTGTCTCTGGGCAGTGGGTGGAGCTCCGCCAGAGAGGAGAACCCATGTGTACAGTCCCTTGGGACGAAGGGCTTTTGCACCTTAACTGCACCCAGAAGGCCCGGCGCTGGTTCCCCCTGGGCTGGCTTGGGCTGCAGGACCTCCTGAGTCAGTTGCTGTCTGCAGGGAGCTTCACGACTCCGACTGACCAAGCCTGGCCCTTGTGACCTTCCCCGGGGCTGGGAGTGAGTGAGGCCTGTCCCAGACCACTGCGGCCAGGCTGGGGAGAGGTGCTGCCAGGTGCCCATCGGAGTACTCCTGTGGAGAGTTTTACCCTTCAGGAACCTGGAGGCAGCACTGAGGTAGGACCTGTTTGTTTAATTAAATTATTTAATTTAAAAAATAAAATTATTTAGGGCCAGGGAGATGGCTCAGTGGTCTAAGCACCTGCCTGGCAAGTGCAAGGACCTGCGTTCGATCCCTAGTACCACATGCTGTGCTGGCCGCAGAACTCCAGATGCACTATGCTGGCCCTAAAGCTGGGTATGGTGGTGCATGCCTATAAACCCAGCGCTGGGGAGGCTGAGACAGGAGGATCACTACTGAGTCTGAGCTACTTAGGAAGACCATGTACTAAATAAATAAATAAAAGGTTAAAGATTTTTAAAAAATTATTTAATTAATGATGGTACTGGGGTTTGCACGTAGAGATTTTGTCCTGAGCCACATCACCAGCTGTTTTTGTCTTGTACAGATAGGGTTCCCCTAATTCAGTAAGTCCCCCAGTCTGGGCTCATATTCCGGAATCCTCCTGCTTCAGCCTCTCAGTGTCCTGGGATTATAGGCCTGCTCCGCTGGGCCAGACTAATTTTATTTTGTTTTTGTTTTTTTAAGTTGTTTTGTTTTGTACTGGGAATCAAACTAATTAGGGGCAAGACTAATTAGGGGCCAGACTAATTTTAAAAGATTTGGACTTGCGGATGATATTTAATGTCCTCATATAAGAGCCACAGCCCTGGCTAGGGAGATAGCTCAGCAGAATAAGCACCTGCCTGGCAAGCACAAGGTCCTGAGTTTGATCCCCATAACCTAAATGAATAAATAAATAAATAACATGCATAAAGACCCACAGCCCTCAGGGACCCCAGCCCTACCTCGTCTTGGGGTGCCGTCATCCTGTGATTAGGACACAGCTCTCATCTCCTAGTTCAGAAGGAGGAGACCAGGAAAGACTCCTGTCTTTCCTGGGAACCTGGGACAGCTCCTCTGCTTGTAATGAACGAGCTGCTGGAGCCTGGCTGCGGGATGGGGACCGGGCAACACACTGCACAGTGCAGCTCCTGACCCATATCAAGGCCACTCGGGGTCAAACTCCTTGCTCCTGGGCTGATAGGACCCAGGCTACGCCGCAGCCCTGTGACTCAGCTTCTCACTCACAGTGTGGCCTGGCTGGGGGGCGGGGACATCCTCAAGTCAGGAGGGAGCTGGTGGCCCAGTTGCACTGAATCTAATTAGAGAGCTCTGCCTGGCGCAGGCTCAGAGACAGCCAGAGGGGCCAGCCATGGTTTTGTTTGGTTTTCTCTACTCCAGAGAATTGTGTTTTCTTTCACTGGGGGGGTCGAGAAACTGGCAAGCATTAAGACAAACATATGAGTCTCTCTGGCTCAGGGGACATAGCTTTACAGATTTTCATTTGTTTGTAGGGTCTCTCTCTCTTTTTTTTTTTAAACTAGAAATTGCCCTGAGCTGCATGCCCAGTCCTTTAAAAAATGCATTTTTATTTTCAAGTAGAGTCTTGCTAAGTCACTAAACTGCCCGGGCTGGGCTTGAACTTACGAGCTTCCTGCCTCAGCGTCCCAGAGTCCTGGCATTACAGATGTGCACCACCACACCCTCTCTCAGCTGTGCTTGTACAAGGTCCTGATGGCGGGGCACATAGTATACTTTTTTTTTTTTTTTCAGTACTGAGGATTGAACTTAGGGTTTTTGCACGGAGCTACATCCCAGCCCTTTTTACATATTTTTAAATTTTGAAACAGGGTCTTGCTAAGTCTCTAAACTGCCAAGACCGGGTGCTGACTTGTGATTCTCCTGTCTCAGCCTCCGATAGTGGGGAGATTATAGGTCGTCATTTCTTTATTCACTACTTAGTACATGTTCCTTATACAGAATAATGGGTTTCATTGTGGCGTTGTCATACGTGTGTACATACAGCATACCTTGGTCGTGGCTACCCATCAGCCCCGTTCTCCTCCCTTTGTTTCCACGCCTTTTCTTTAAGGGGCTTCGTCTACTTTCCTGTCTTTGAGCCTAGGTCCACATGTGAGGCGAGCGTGCAATGCCTGTCTTCCTAAGCTTGCTTTATTGCCTAACATGGTGATGATCTTTAGTTCCATCCGTTTTTCTTAAAAAAAAAATATTTTTCTGTGAATGATGTAATCTTATCCTTCTTTATGACTTAATACTATGCCACCTGTGTATGCATTGTGTCTATTCGTCCACAGGGGACACTGGGGCCTGACTATATCCTTGGCCAGTTGTGAGTTGCGCCACGACAAGCATGTGCACCCGGATCTCTCTACAGGATGCTGACTTTAATTCCTTCGGGTGTGTACTGAGGTGTGGTCAAGCTGGGTCCTCGGGCAGACGGCATAAACGCGTTCTAGGGAAGCCACATGCAAGCTAAGAACCAGCCAGGTACAGCATTCTTGTTGTACCTCCTGGGCCAATCTTTGTTGTCGCCTTGTGCAGCACCCGTGTGTGGCAGAGACCCAGGACCCCATGGGTGCCCCAGGCAGAACCTTAGTCTGGTGCCTCCTTTGTTCCCTCTCCTTCCTATTCCTGCCCTAGAATGCAGGCCCAGCCTGTGCCGTGGGCCAGCTCGCTGCGTGGCCATGGACCCGGGAGGAGCCTCGGTGGTACCCCCGGTGGCTGCAGCCTGCTCAACCCTCAGTGATGCCCCCGCTAGCCTGGACCCACGGCCACGGCCTCTCTCCCCAGAGCTCAGCTTTCCCGTGTCTCTTTCCTTTTCTGAGATTTTCCATGGCTTCCCATGGCCCAGAGGTTTCTGAGACCTGCTGCCCTCTGTCAGCGCTGGGCCCTCCCCTGGTTTCGGCTCCAGCAGGGCTTCTTTCCTCCCAATGCCCTCCTTGCTTCTGGTCTTGAGTTCTCCAGCTCCTCAGAGCCGCTTCTCATGTCAGAGTTTCTATCTGAAATGCCAGCCCTCCAGCCCGCTGTGCTCTTTCTGCATTCTGAAGGCCCAGGGCACATGCCGACTCCTGTAACTTAATTGCTTAGCTCAGAATTCATGGCTCCTCCAAGCTGAGCACAGGTGAAATGTCCAAACTAGGAGCAAGACAGATGCTGTTCGCGGTCTCTCCAATCTGTCTGTTCTTCTCGCCTTCTGAAAGGGAGCTGGTTTTGTTCAGTGCCCCGATCCTGGGGAAGGCGAGCCCAGGTCCCCAGCTTGGGACAGAATCTTAACTGGCCTAAGTCAAGATGGTCTTTGTATTAGTTGCTCTTCTCTCGTTGCTGGGACAAATACCCGACACTCAAAATGAGGGAAGGAAAGGTTTATTTAGTTCACAGTAACTGGAGATTTCAAGACACTGGAGGAGAAGCTGGGGCACTGCCGTGTCCAGGATGACCCTCTCCACACCTCTCAGAAAGCACAGGCTAGCCAGTTTAAGGTTCGTGCCTCTCTGGCTCCGCCCCCTGGGCTCCGCCCCGGCCATCTGGCCACGCCCTCAAGCTCCCCCTGTTCCCCATGCCCCACCCCTCAAGCCCCTCATTGCTCCTCCAGCTGGGTCTGCCCCATAACTTACATGAGGCTTTGGGGGGGGACAACTAGACACAAAACATAACAGTCATCCTGTCCCCTCCACAAGCATTGGTTTAGAAGTGCCAGGAGCTTTTCTTACTCTTACCAGGAGATGTGAGCGCCAGGCTCTCCTGCAGCAGCCGGGGTCACCGCAGCCCTGTTAAGAGCAGAAGGTCACAGTGTTGAGCAGCCCGCCAACCGCCCCTCAGGGTGGTGAGCGCAATATGGGAGGGGTCCTAACCGTGAGCATGTTGTCAAGCTGCTAAATTAATCAGTCCTTGAGATAAGAGACACTATCCTTCCTCCGTTTCTCTTGTGTAGGATAAGAAAGCTCCCTGTTGTGACAACCCCCTGCGACGATATCTAATCACAATATAGATACTAAATGTCAAAACATATGTATATATTTGTATAGACTTATATGTTTATATAATGCGTGCCTACGTAATCTCTGATTCACTTCAGCTCCTTGCACATGCTAGGCACTTTAGCATTAAACTGAGTTAATCCTCGCAGCCCCCACGAGTAAGTGCTATTATTGTTTTCATTTTACTTTGAGGAGACCGAGGTCCAGAGAGAGGAGGTAACTTGGCCCAAGTCACAGAGCAAGTCCATGGTGGGAGTGAAATTGGGGTGCAGGCTCCAGAGTTTGTGCTTTGAATCACTATGGTATTGTCGCTGGGTATCTGAAATACAGCTTCCAAACAGGGCTTGTGTTTGGCCCTTCTGGTGCTTTCTGCAGTATGCCGCATGCCCTGGACTCACTTCTCCATTAGACTGTAGATGCGCTGAGGGTAGGGCGTTAGCAGTGCCTCTCAGGGACGTGGAGGGAGAGATGGCTCGGGCAGGGGTGCAGGTCCTGAAGCCTTCTGGGGACATAGCGACAGCGGCAGCAGCTCAGTAACAGTCATGCAGATGGTGTTCGTATACCGAATACCACAGACAGGCCTGACCCCAACTGGGAACAGCACGGCACAGCTTGACGCTCATGTCCACGCATACTGGTTCAATTTGTCAAATCGGTTTCTGCCAATGGTGTGTCCAAATGATGTATGTTGGAGCTCTTGTGGAAGGACACGCACACACAGGGAAAGCCTTCCCGTCTGCTTGGGGAGACTTGCATATGGGACTGAGCTGCACCCATCACGGGGCCAACCAGGAGCAGAGGTCCTGGGGAGCTGTCCAGACCTCGGTGCTGAAACCCAGAGTCCAAGGACAAAGGGAATGAAGGGAAGGTAGGGGAGGTCCTGGCTTGGAAGCCAGGTCAGCATCTGCATCACAGTTCCATCTTCCCAGAGGTGATTGGCATTATCGACCATGGGGGCAATCGATCATAATTGAATAGGGATACTTATTAGGTTAAGTAGTGAGTGTATAAAGTGTATTTGATTAAAGGTAGGTTATGGGAAAAGCACAATGATATGGTTATGCATGTCGGGGCATATTTTTGTGGTTGTCTTTTGTTAGGAGAAATAGAATATATTGGATCAATGGAATTAGACAAATATCTTGGGCAGCGAGACACTTGGAGACAGAGGCATGATAAAAGGGAGGCAAGTGCAGTTTTGACATTCTTGTGGCTACAAGAGAGATGGAGGAGCCGGGGCAGTGCAGAGGAAAGAGAAATAAGTCATTTTCAGGCAGGAAGGAAGGTGATGGATAAGAAGATGTAGGCGGGCGTAGCCAGAACAAAGGCAAATAAATGAGATGTTGGTGGAAGTGTTCATTATGCCCTGCTCATCAGCGCAGCTGATTGGAGGACAGACTGCACCCAGGAAGACCAAGAACCCTCCCCTGGTGGTCTTTTGGGGGTTGGTTTGAGTTATGAGAAATTGTGACATCCTGATGCATTAGTCTCTCTCCCCATCTCTGGCTGCTGTCCCTAATGATGAGTGACACGCATGATCCAGGCAGGGTCCTCATCTTGGGAGGGGGCTATAGCCTAAGACACACCAACAGAACAAGAAACTGAGAAAAAGAGAGAGTACTGCCTACACATAGGGAAGTATCCAAGCTTTCAGGCCAGTCCTTTGGGTGGCTTCCTGTATCGGCTGCTCTTGGCCACAGCACCTAGGGCACCACTGAAAAATAAACAGGAGTTTTGGAGAAAAGATGAGGGAATTGAGATACGGAGAATGTTCTTGGTTGTCTTGTTTCAGGGATGGTAGGGGACTCACATAGGTGGGGTTCATGGTCATTGTGTTGTGACAAGGCTAGTAAGTTAGTAGTGATGGTACTCGAAAAGAACATACCAGAGCTGGACGCATCTGTAATTTCAGCACTCTGGGGGACATGCCTTCAGCACTCTGAGGCAGGAGGGTCACATGTTTGAGCCTTCCCTGGATACTTTAGTGACTCAAAAAGCATTGAGGGGTGGCTAAAGGTGAAGTCCTTGGGTATCACCATATGACTGGAAAAAGAGAAAATGAAGAAGGATATTCCAGTGGGAAGACCACGGTTTTGCAGTGGGATGTTCAGTACTTACCAACACAGGCATGGGCAGCTGAGCAGGCACTGGCCATGCTGCTGAACCTTCTGAGTCTCTGAAGGCAAACCAAGTGTCTTGGTGGGTATGTAGAGGTACTTAAGACAGTAGCTACTTACTGCTATGACCAGGGACGAAAGGATTTCAATATGTGACCCATCAGAATGGCTGCACAGGTGCAGGTTGGCCCTGAGAGCGGGCGATGAGCCAACCGGATTTATGCTGTGGAAACTGCCCCAGCCGCAGCCCTTGTTTGCTTACCAGGTGGATTGATGGGCCATAGAATTTTAGAGTAGGGACCAGAGCTGATTTCTCTCCATATGACAGGGTGTAAAAGTTTCCATCCCATCTCAGCCTGGGTCTGGCCAGAAATCACCTGCTTCCATCTGTCCCCTCGTTTGCTGTGACAAAACACCTCCCCAGCTGCCCATGTTGTTTGCTCTTGGCTACTGCAGCCAGAGCTGCCTCTGTCCCTGCTTGGTTGTCACTGTCTGGACACGCCTGCTGTGCCTTGCTCTTTTCTCCCTTTACCGGTGGGAGGATTGGCAATCTTCTGGGATTTAATTACAGCTTCCCCGAGGGCCTTTCAGCCCATCATAGGGCCCCTGCAGGCTGCCGGCTGGGAGGGTGACAGCTGCGTGCCGTGATGAACAGCGACTTCCCGGCATGGTGGCTGTACCCAGTGGCTGGTCCACGCTCCTTCGGCTGCTTTGCATTTTTCTGAGCAAAACATGTTTCCTTCCCGTTTTGCAAGATCAGGTAACAAACAGCCAACACTTGCAGCCGTGAAGATGATAAAAGCGAGAGGGCCACGCAGTCCAGGGGGGAGGCAGAAAGCAGGGCAGCCCCCCGGCCGTGGTGCCTGCCTCCCGAGGACTCCGGGAAACTTTTTCCCTCATTAGGTAATGACTTCATAGTCCTGCTCACTTTAATTAAGCCAGCCTGGTGTGCTGACAGCTCAGGTTCAGGTGAAGATCTTTTTTTTTTTTTGCCTGAGGCAGCCACGCGAGAGTCTGAAAAATTCTGTAGGCAATGGTCAGCAAACACACAGAAGGCTTTCTGCTTGCCCCTGCTCCTCAGCCATTGAAAGTTGATCATGTACCACCACTAGGTCTGTGTGACTAGGGTTGGGCATCACTGAAAATAAGATGACAAAGGATTGTCAGAGTACAGTGACTACGGGAAAGGTCAGCAATGGAGGTCCTCACGTGTGTCTCAAAGGACATTCTGGCCAAGCCAGTCTCTTTATCCCAACCAAGAACCCTCGGCCTCTTCCCATTTCAACCCCCTGGAACCCTGACATTTGCCAAGAGGTATGTATGGGCCTTCACTGGAAGAGGTGGGAGAAATGACTCACTCTGCACTCTTAGCTCCTGGGAAATGAGTGTTGAAAGCTCTGGATTCTTGTCCTCACCCCAGAAAATCAGACGGCATGGACTCTTCTGTTATCAACTGGCCTCAAACCCCACCGGCCTCTTTTGAATGGAATACAGCGTTTCCATCACTGCGTCTGGTTGTTAGGGTGACAGAGGGAAGCAGGATCCATGCCAAGCCAATGAGAACCCCCTCTTGTGACTACTATGATGGGCTTTAGGTGTCTTTTCCACCCTTGCTGAGAAAGGGGAGCCGCCGTCCTGGACTTAATGGGCTAGCTAGGAAGGGTGCCAGCCTGTCTCCTGTAGGGAGAGCCTGCAAAGGCTTTGAGTGGGACATAGAAGGTATTAGGAGATAGAGTCAGAAAGGAAGGTGGCAGGCAGCCTTGAAGGCCGGGGTAGGGAATCTGGAGCTTATTCTAGCAGCAGTGGGAAGGCATTGTCCATGTGGGCACCCACACCCTGACTCATTCCTCCACACTGAGTTGTCTTGGTTAGCGACAGGTTGGCCAGAGAGCGGAGATACGCAGGGTACAAACAGGCTCTGCTGACAGCTTGCTCAGAACACAGGCAAGGTGCTGCCCTCTCTGGGCCTAAGCTCGGTCCTGACTCTGGCTCCTGACGACTTGCGCCGAGTTCAATGGAGAACAAAAAGGCTGAGTCTGTCGTGGCTTCTCTGTTCAACGGGGTCATGTAGCTGTGTGTAGAGAGAGCTCGCGAAGGACTCCCAGCTCTGGGGAGAGCGCAATGATCTATTAGTGCTGTCTGGGCTAGGTAAAGAAAAAGAGATGGGGACTCATCCGTCTCCAGACCACACTTCTTGGAGGTGTCTCCTGCAGGATCAGGTGATTCTTTACATCTGATGGATCAGCAGCTTGGAGCCTCAGACCAAGAATAAAAATATCCAACAAGTAAGAGAAGCTCCGTGGGGCTTCCTGGTTTATAAATGTTCACGTCCATTGTCTTGTTGGGCCCTCTTTCAAGGGTAAGCATGTTGTGTTGGCCTTCTGCAGTAACCATGCTTTGGCTTTTCCCCCTGGGGGTCGAGCACGCCCTTCCTGTGCTCAGGCCCTTCGCTTTATTGCTCAAGCGGGAGACCTAGGTCTACGACAATCAAAGTGTCACCATCTTCTGGCCATGACAACCGATTAAGAGTCGGACCCAGGACCAGGACAGAGGTTATGTGATGCAGCCATGCTTGCTGCAACCTCAGGCCGTGGGGATGGTGCCATGCGGGCTGGGTGACTGGGGCTGTTTCCCATGACCTCGAGAGCCAATTTTGCATATTTTTCAACTTGATGTTCAGTGGCATCAGATTGGTAGCTTGACATCTGCTGGACTAGGGTATTGGCTGTGACTTTTTTTTTTTTTGCTCCTGAAAGCCACCTTGGCTTCCAGCTGTTTTCTTATCACAACACTGAGCCTGAGTCCCAAACCCCAAAGGGAAAAAAGGTAGAGCCAACAGAGAGGGTCAAATCCTGAATCCAGCTGAACGTGAAGTCAGATCTGCTTTTTCACTTACATTTTCTATTCCTTGCAACTAAGAGAGGCCTGATACCAATTTTATATTCAGTAGGAAAAAAAAAAAAGGCTTAGTATTCATGGTTTTTAAATTCTGTGGCTAATTCTCTGCTGCCTTGGGAAGAAAGCCCAGCACCGGACCTGGAACCGAGGACTTTCTGTAGCCTGGCTTCACCTTTTCCCTTCAGCCTTGGAGTTCACTGGGGAACCCAGGACGTCCTCAGCAGTGTCCTCCTTCCCCGCTTCAGGGTCTTTGCTCATTCTGTTCCCTGTACTCGGAGCGTCCATTCTCTTTCCACGTCTGCATTCCCACCCTTGTCTGGGGTCCAGCGCCTGCTCGCCCACGGCCTCTTCCTGGGTTCTTCCCGCTTCTCCCTGGCGCTCTGGGTTAGCACATGCTAGCGCTCCAGCCTTGATGCCCAGATCCATCTCGCCTTCCAGATTTGAGGTCCTCGAGGTCAGATATGTAAGGTTCATCTTCAGGCCCTTAAATACATACTCCACACCTTGCGCAGCTACTGGGGACTGCTAGCTAAGCCAACACATCCCCTCGCAACTCAGTGGCAGAATGATCTAGTGCAAATGCAAGCTAAATGAGGCCAGACCCTTATTGGAATCCTCTGACCATCCAGCCACTTGGAACCTGTTGTAGAAATGAAACACGAAGCAAGCTTGTCTGGGCCGCGTGACTTTTGCACTTGCTCTGTGTGTGTGTGTGTGTGTGTGTGTGTGTTGTGTGTGTGTGTGTGTGTGTGTGTGTATTTCTCCTCATCTGTTTCTTTACTTTGCTGACGCCTTCCTATTACTGAGGCTTAAGCTCAGATATCACCTCCTGAAACGCTTTCCTGGACATCTTAACTAATGAGCCTCTTTCTAGACATTTTTTCCTGCTCTGAAGATTGTTACTTTTTCATTAAAGATGATCAGTGCAAGTAGCCTTAATAATGTGCTACATGCTTTTTAAGGCATATACAGATACGGATGCACTCATGAAACCTCTAGCTACTCTGGGAAAAAGCGCTCCGTCTTCCCAGTAAGGATGAGACGATCCAGGTCCGGCTCCCTGGAAATGGAGCTCGATGCAGGAATTCTCGAGCTCACAATTTTCTTTTAAAGAGCTTTTTAGGGAAAGGGGAGAGAAGCGGGCAGGGTGTGGCAGGGATGTGGCCTCCCCAGAGATGGGTCCCTGGGAGCTCTGGAGTGCAGATTATACAGCAGCGTTGATCCCGCTTCAGCAAAAGTGACAGGCTAGCCTCGTTCCCTCCGTGGGAAGGTGGCTTCCGTCCAGCCGATGACCTTTGCAGCAGAAGGGGACAGTGCGGGCCTTAAGCCAGGCAGTCGCGTCCAGCTTCGGTGGATGCTCACCACAAAGACCTTCAATCATTTGTCTACCCGGTAAGTGGCAGCGCCAGAGTGGAAGCTCAGGTTTTCAGACGCCAGAGCCTGTGCCTTCCATCATTCTGTGGCCGCCTGACCTGATCCCACTTATTTTTAATACTAGGTATTGAGCCCAGGACCTTGCACTGAGCTACATCCTCAACCCCTGTTCTGTTTTTAAATTTTGAGACAGGGTCCTGCCAAACCACCTAGGCTGGGCTTGAACTTGCGATCCTGCTGCGGAGTGCCGGGGTTACGCGTACGAGCCACTCCACCTGGTTCCCACTGCCTGTTCAAAGCTTGTTTATTTTCACTCTCCCCAGAGAATGGACTCCTTCAGTCCATTCATAGCTGTGTGTCCAGCACCCTGCAGCTAGTAGGTGCTCGGGAAGTGTTGAGTGGTGAATGAGCACTGGGGACTGTGTGCCTGGCAGCCAGAAAGCCAGCAAATCGATGCCCTGTGCGTTGCTGGCACAGAGCCCTGCCCTGGGAGCCCATGCTTTATTTATGGCCCCGTGAAGCCTTCTGCTGTTCATGGATTTCTTTGCTTTCAAATATTTCTTTCATAACTGAAATGGAAGTCTGGTAAACTCCCTCTAAATCACCGGATTCCTTTGGCTGTGCAAATCCCTCCCTCCTTATTTTCTGGTGAGATTTCAAATCCTTTATGGTGTGTGTGTGTGTGTGTGTGTGTGTGTGTGTGTGCGCGCGTGCGCACGTGTGCACATACAGTCCTGCACACAGCCTCTGGGTGCGGGGGTGGGTCATCTGCTTCTCCGTCCTCTCTGACAGATCCCCATCTCCCAGCTTGGGGTCTGCTCCTGCTGTGAGCGACACCTGCTTGGTGGCAGCCGCATTGTACCTGCAGCCTTAAGAGCTTTTTGCTCCTGTCTTGGGTGTAGGCTGGTTCTTACCAAAGCCCACTCGGGATCATGGCCCTTAGTGATCATGGCACAGGGACAATAACCGTAGCACACCAAGGTGCAGGCAGAAGAGAGCCGCCTGCCCCTTTTCTGGGGCCTCTTCGGACACTTGGTATTGTCATGTCAGGGTGGGTGGAGCCGGGAGTGACCCTCAAAATATTAAGCAGCTGGTAAACTGCAGGGCTGACGGAGCAGCCCGATCCCACCCTCTTCCTCCGTCATCGATAGACTATCATTATTTAATAAGAATAGCTAGCACAGGACCTGCAGCCTGCCTATTAGACTCATTTGTGCTAAGATGATTTCAGAAATCCTCCTAAAAGAACTCTGAGAGCCATTGTCCTCCCAGCCTCAGGGAAGCAAGACTCCGAGAGGAGACCATTTTTTCCATTCTTCATGACACATAAAAGCTTCGGAATATTCTATCCAATGATGGACCCGGTTCATGTAATGATGCTCCTCCTGCCAGGCCATTCATACTGCTTCTGCTTGTCTTTCCGATATAAATAATGCAGCCCTGACAGTCTTCATATCATTAAAGGTTCCTTGAAGAATTCACTTTGGACAACTATATAATATTTCATATTGCCAACAAAGACATGTGTACAAGGATACTAATTGCATCATTATTTATAACAGAAAAAATGGGATGTAATTAATTGACACATAAAAATGCTCCTGAGATGTTATTAAATGAAAGTAACACAGTACAAAATTGCATAATCAGTGTGACCCTGCTCATGGGGGGGCTTTCATATACATTAAAAAGTCTTCCCAGCCATAGCTCCCAGCTTTACCAGTGGTTATTTCTGGGTGTGGGCTTTATGTGACAAATTGTTGTGTACATGTGTACATGTCTATCTGGAAGATTGTTTTGCTTTTTAAAAACACGTTTCTATATTTTTTAAATCCTTAGTAATAAACATGGATTACTCTTAAATTTTAAAAATGTAGGCAATAAGGAGAGTCACATGGAGAGATTAAGGAGAGTCACATGGAGAGAAGACATTCTCTCAGGCTTTCACAGAGAGCACATTGGCC